>QRFJ01005906.1:0-14214 GCA_006176705.1 Cocos nucifera
TCAGTCAATATAATTAAAAACTTTCTTAGAGTACATCAAAGATCTATAGCACTTGTGTTCGTGATGACTAACTTTAGCATTTCAGTATTAAATCAAAAAAATAAAAGTATCTTCTCTTATCATCTATTTTGGTCAATTTTTTATACATTCTCAATTTTATACTCATGAATTAAGGTAGCTTTCACACTGCCTTTCTCTTCTTTCTTTTTTTTTTTTTTTTTTAACTATGCTGAGCATCCTGGCCTTTCTTTCACCATTTTACATGAATTTTCACACTTGACCTAAGTGCAGAGACTCAGTTACTAGGCTTTGGGCAATCCACATATACTCTGTCTTCTGCACTTTATTTATAGGCAGGTAGCTCTTTCCTTAAATTCAAGTTTCTTTGATTAGAATGTATATTAATTACCAATTTTCAGTGATAATTGAATCCTCAGTTGGCCTTATAATTAATACCTATTTTGCCTTATTAGTGTGCATGTGCAATTAGAAGTGCTAATAATCTTTTAATGACCTAAGTAGGCTGTTAAAAGTTGACCAACTAATCTACTTCTTTAACTCATTACATTCATTAGCAAATAATTCTATCTTTTATCACTTGTCCAGTCTATCTTGCTCAAGATTTTCTTCTTGACACATGATTTTTTTTTTTTAACTTATTCTATATTGTCTTAAAGGAGAAAGAAAAATAAAGGATGCAATAAAGGATAGGAAGGAATACACTTGATTTTGTTCAGTCTGGTTTTTTAGAGCTTTAAAATTTTGTTTGAGCTCTCATTGATTTTTCTGTAAAATTAAAAATACACACCAAAGCAGTAAAAGAGCAACCAAAATTACTGAAAAATAAAAGAAAAAAAAATGATCAAAACTAAAAAGAAAAGAAATAACCTATCTAGTAGTTCTGATTTATAGTCTTCAGCTTGACTTTCTTTGAGTTCTAAAGTGGATCAATCCGGTGCCACTTTTATTAAAATACTTTCATGTTTGATTGCATCCTCTTTCAATTTGACATTGCTCGCTTTTATAGTCTCAAACCTATTTTCTACAGAATTCTCATATAATAGATTGTCAATAATATCAATTAGAAAACAAGTTTGATTATCATCAATTTGTTTAGTATCTTTGAAAATATTAAAAGTAACTTATTTGTCTTGGACTCTAAGAATTAATTTTTCTTGTTGAATATCTATTAAAGCTCCTCCAGTAGCTAAAAAAGATCTTCCTAAAATAAGGGGTACATCATAATCTTCTTTCATATCAAGAACAATAAAATCAACAGGAAAAATAAACTTATTTATCTTTACCAAGACATCCTCCACTATACCTCTTGGATATTTGATGGATCTGTCGGCTAATTGAAGAGTAATAGTGGTAGGCTTTGGTTCTCCTAGACCCAGCTTCCTAAAAATAGAAAAAGGCATGAGATTAGTGCTTGCTCCTAAATTACATAACACTTTATCAAAACTACAATCACCAATAATGCAGGGGATAGTAAAACTCTTTGGATCTTTTAACTTCTATGGTAATTTATTTTGAAGTATTGCTGAGCATTCTTCATTCAAATTTATTCTCTCATGCACTTTCAGTTTTTTCTTATTTGTTAAGATTTCTTTGAGAAACTTGGCATACCTGGGCATTTGAGTAATAGCATCTACAAAAAAAATATTAATATGTAAATTCTTTAAAATTTTGAAAAAGTTAAGAAAATTTGTTATCTGAATGCTATATTTGTCTCTCTGGGAATAGTAGTGGCGGCACATAGGGCTTCACATTTGGATCAGCAAACCGTATTCCTGGAGACCATCCATCTGCTGGTTATTTTGGTGATTGATGAATTTTAGTTGATGGTTCTTTATTTGTAGTTGGTTCTTCAGTCTCATTCTTCTGATGTGGCTCCTCCAGCTTTGTACCACTTCTTAGGATGATAGCATTGACTTGCTCCCTTGGATTTGTCTTCGTATTGCTTGGCAAGGATCCTTGAGGTCTCTCGGAGATTATCTTAGCATTTGACCTATTTGCATCTCCAAGTTTCGAATTGCTGCTGTTTGGTCCTGTCTAAGTTTGGCTTCCAAATTTTTTATAGTTATTTCTTGGTTTTGCATAAATTTGACCATCAGCTCTTCCATGTTGGACTTCTTTTTAGGTACTTGGAATCCTGAGGGTGGCTGTTGTGCTGTATTTTGATTACTCCATGAGAAATTTGGGTGCTGCCTCCACCCTTGATTGTATGTGTTAGAGTAGAGATTGTTTTATTGTGGTCTGAAAAAATTATCAATATAATTAGCTATATCAGTTATTTTAGCAAAATGATTACCTGTCTGGCAATTGCTCGTATCATGTCCTCCTCCACACAGGTCACAAGTAATGCTCTGAATATGCATAGTTGTTTCCTTTAAGTTGTTGACTTCGGCTCTAAGGGCTGCAATTTCAGCTAGTAAGATTGGCATGCAATCTACTTCCTGCACAACTGCTAGTCTTTTTGGCATCATACGTTCTATTTGCCATTGATAGCTATTTGATGCCATCTCATCGATCATATCGAAAGCTTCTTCCTCCATTTTTCAATTAATGGTTCCTCCTGCTGCTGCATCAATCATAGAACGATTAGTAGGAGATAAATCATTATAGAAAGTTTGTACCTGAAGCCATACGGATAGTTGATGATGTGGACATCTCCTCAGTAATTCTTTGAAATGCTCCCAAGCCTCATATAGTGTCTCCATGTCCATCTGCATAAAAGAAGTGACATCGTTGCGCATCTTAGCAGTCTTGGAAGGTGAAAAGTACTTGGCTAAGAATTTTTGGGCTAGGACATCCCAAGTTGTGATAGAACCTGTAGGAAGAGAATGAAGCCAACTCTTAGCTTTATCCCGTAAAGAGAAAGGAAATAACCTTAATCTAATAGCATCATCCGATATCCCATTAATTTTAAAAGTATCACAAAGTTCAAAAAAATTAGAAATATGGGCATTCGGATCATCATGCACGTGTCCACTCAATTGGACAGTTGATTGAATCATCTGAATCATTATCGATTTTATTTCAAAGTTGTTTGCTCGTACAGATAGTCTCCTGATGCTCGAAGCTACATCGGCTACAGATGGTGTGATATAATCATTTAATGAATGATGTACTGATCGAATAGCTTCATGCTATCCTTCAGTCGCCATATCCAATCCTAGATTGATGTCGTTAGGGTCTTCAACTGCCATGTTTCTTTCTTGTTGTAGTCTTCTAATGGTCCTTTCAATTTCTGGATCTAAAGATAGTAAATTACTATGTCCAGTACGTGTTATGCACTAAATTTTTTTTTTTAAATAATAAAAATTAAAAATAAATTCCTAAAGTAAAGCAAGGATCAAAATTTCAATATTGTTTTAGACACAATTCCCAACAACGGTGCCAAAAACTTGATGCGTGCTAATTTATAGCTATGGCAAGTGCACTAGTCCATCAAGTAATAAAGTGAATGAGTAGAGTATCGTCCCTAGAGGATTGAAAAATAAGTACTGAAAAGCTCTTTTCTATGCTTTATTTAGAAGATCGATTTATGAAAATAAGAAATTAAAGAATAAAATAAAAATAATTAATTTTTTTTTAAGAAAATAGAGAGAGTATAAATTATTAGGATTTTAAACTCAAGAGTAATGGACTACTAAGGCAATCAGTTCACCAACTCAGTCAATACAATATTCAGATTTTTAGATTAATTTTATTTCATGTGACGGTGGAGTCTTCTAATTTATTCACTATCCTTTGGTTCAGGCATAGTAAAACTATTAATATTTATTAATTATCTTTTGATCCAGGTGTAATTTAAATAAATATTAATGCATTAGGTTTTGTGAAACCCTCTAATTAAAATATGCTGCATCCAAAGTGCACTAAAATTCCTGCATGCATATGAATTCTAATTTGATTCATAATACAAGGTATATAATCAAGAAGCAATAACATAGATGTACTTGGTTCGTAACATCTATGTTCATTAGGTCAATTAGAAGATGGCCAGTAATCTAAAAGCATTAAGATCAGATTTATATACTCCTCATGAATAAAATTTAAAAATAATCATACTGAATATTGCATCAAAAGAGTGGCTATACCTTAGCCTTAGTAAAAAAATTTAGTTCATGATAACAAGTTCAAAAATAGTAAATAAAATAAAAAGCATAGAAAAATTAGACTGTTTGATTGCTGAAATTGATTCTCTGTTGCTCTTGATGTGGAGAACTTGGCGAAGAAGAAGATGCTCCTTGATCGATGTCTTGATTGTCAAAAAAAATTAAAAACCTCTTTTTTTATTTTTCATAAATCACTCTTCTCTTTCTACTTCTCTCCTCTCTCTTTCTCTCTCTCTCTATTTCTCCCTTTCTCTCTCTCTTTCTCTCTCCCCATCTCTCTCTCTCTATCTCTCTCTCTTTTTTTTTTTTTTCACGGCAACAATAGGCTTTTTATAGATCAAGAGATTGATTTCTCCCTAAAATCCATAAAAAATTAGGTTTAAGACTCCTAAAACAACTCAAATTAAGATTTGGATAATTCTGCCCGTTAGATGTTGATCAAACGATCCAAAAATCACTCAAAAATCCCTTAAAATAATCCAGATCAAGTCAGATTTCATGCCAGCCGTTGGATCTACCGTTGGATTGAATCTGGGCAATCCGATCACGTAGAAAGAGGCCTTCTGATCTTTAGTTTACCATCGAGATGAATCTCAGCCGTTGGCTCTTGACCGGGTGCTGCGGATGCCGTCCATCAGCGCCTTCGCTTCGGCCATCCGATCGAGTTTCAATGAAAATTGTTTGTTGGATCAGCCAAAATTCTCAAATTGCCCTCCATGGATCATGCGCAAGCCCGGTGTTGCATGGACCACCGCATTCTTCAGCCAATCGAAGTGCTTTTTCTGATGTGAAATGCCCGAAATACCCTTCGGATGGTCCATCGTGAGCCACGAAAAATACTGACGTCAGCATTGCGTCGGTGGGTTGGTCTGCAGTTTCGATCGAACCGGGCCAAACCGCTGAACCGATTTTCTGAACCGGTTCGAACCGAACTGGTTTTTTTTTTTTTTTGAAATTCAATTCTGGGCTCGTTTGAAGTCCATTTTGTCTGAAATTTATTTCATATGAACCAAAAAAATAAGATCTTTACATTGGTGGCCTTCTTTCCTACACAAGATTAATAAAAGTATCAATTTCTAAAGAAATAGTTTAATTTATTTTATAATTTAATACTTTTATTAGTATATTTTTACCACTTATCAGAGGGTTCTGCTGGAGCTACCACCACCGACTTCAGATGGAACTTTATTTTGCAGGTCATCGATAGTGACCTTGTCTTTCTCGACTTCAGCTCGATTCGGCGTCAACCAGATTCTCAATAGAATTGGGCACTGGAGGAAAATTTTCGATCGAAGCTCTTCCATGATTATCAATTGCATTAGGCTAAGTATCAGGCTGAACTTCGATGGGAGTGAGATTTATTCCCAACAGGACCTATGTGGAATCATCCACAAGCAAGATTAATGTGAATAATTACCCATCCACATCCTATCCGTAACTCACATTTGGCTTAAGTGGTTTATTTACTGTTCTAAGCTGTTGTTTGCCATCACCCAATAACATTAACCACCTTTGATGGAGACATGGTTCTTCAAGCATAAAATGAAGGGTCCCCAAGCTTAGATGATCATCTGGTCACACACCATCTAGTGAGAGATCTCAAAGCTTGAAAGCACTCCCATACAAAACAAGTTTTTTCCATTTTTCTCTTCTACAATTTAAGTTTCTAAAGTCTTGTACGTGATTAGGATTAAGAGTAAAGAAGAAGAAGGCAAACATTGCAACTATATTAGCAGAAGTTCTAGTAATATCAGTTCACGGCTATCAATGGCAGGAGGTAATTCCAATTGAATCATGTTTCCGCATTTTATACTACTTTTACATCATTGGATGTTGTTAGAAGAGAGTTCGTCATGTTTGTACTTACTCTTTTACAATATTGGAAATCTTAAAAATGCATTTCATAGATTAATTATAGCAGAATATACTGCAATTACATGATTTCAAGCCTCAAAAACACTATATTGTTGTATGCTCTGTTTTTTTGTTTAGAGTACTCTGTATAGTTGTAGTCTATGATATAGAGTAAACATTTTGTCGGTTTCATTCCATGGCTAGGCTCACTATTTTATTAAGCTTATAATTGGTATCAGAGTCATGTTAGTTTAGATTATCTCTACCTTGATTTGATTGTTTTGCTAGAAAGTAAATGGATGTTGAGTTGTATTCCGTATCGGCTTTGACTAAAAGAAAGTACATTTTAAATATTGTTGCATTGCTTTTCTTCATTAATGGATGCTCGCATGGAGGTCTACGATGGATACGATCAATAAAATAAAATAAAATAAAGAGAAGATGGTTGTTTTTTTCAACCACGCACCATTTCAAGTAGCGCATCCATGCTGTTTAATAAATTATAATCTCTTTTGGTGATCTATTCTAACATGTGCATGTACATTATGTTTATTTGTTTCTGATAAATGAAATATCATATAAATTTCTGCTTATTCTCCTATGGACCTGAATATGCTGCAGCAGCGTGATTATTATAATCACATATGAAAAAATAAATGACATATTCACATTGTTACATTTTGAGAACATAATCATATATATATATATATATATATATATATATATATATATATATATATATATATATATATATATATGATTTGATGTTTAGTGATCCTTATAATTTGATTGATTAGAAATTAGCCATAGCATCTCTAATTATATCAAATTATATATTAAATTTTATTAGATCACATCTAGAAAAATAACATCAAATTATGGTTAATCATAATTAATGTAATAACTTTTATCCCATAGAAATTTTTATTATAGTTATATGATTATTCAGGATAAAATAATAAATATTTTTCCTTAATTTGCCCACAAGAATTAAGAAAGTTATACGATTTATTAGTTTCATCAAATAAAGTTAAACATGAATCCTAAAATAAAAGCTTAGCCCACAGTCAGTTTTTGTTGTATTAATTCATATTTTATGTTGACATATTTACATTGGTAAAACATGATTTATAAATATAAAAAAATAAAAAATGCCTCTATTATGAATCATGAACATGCATGTTTTATTCAATTTGCAGCTATACCACCTATGACTTACTCTGATTTTAGGATTGATATTCTCCAATTGAGTGGTGATAACTACAAGACATAGAGAAAGAATTCTTCTTCAATTGAGGTGCATGGATATTGACTACACCATAAGGAAGGAAGAACCACCGACTCCTACAGATACTAGCACTCTGGCTGAAGTTGCCCTTTATGAACAGTGGGAATGATCCAATCGCCTTAGTATGATATTCATAAAGATGCACATATCTATCTGCTAGTATTCCTAGTTCCATAGGAGAGTGTGACAATATATAGGATTTGCTGAAGGCCATAGATAAGCAATTCTAGTCTTTGGATAAGGCTCTTGCCAGCACTCTTATGATGAAGTTATCATCCATTAGGCTTACTGGAGTCAAAGGTATTCGTGAGCATATCATGCACATAAGGGACATTGCAGCCCAACTTAAGAAGGTAGAGGTGGATATGTCTGTGTCCTTATGCATTTCATCCTGAACTCCCTATCTAAGCAATGCAGTGCCTTCAAGATCTCTTACAACACACAAAGAGAAATGGTCAATCAATGAACTCTTGGCCATATGTGTGCAAGAGAAAGGAAGGCTACTTGCTGAGATGGGAGAAAGTGCACATCTGGCCACTCAAGGAAGGAAGAAGGTTCAAACCAGCATAAGGGAAAGGATAAAACATCCATTCAAGCTAACATGAAGAAAAAGTCTAAGTGCTTGTTCTATAAAAAGAAGGGGCACATGAAGAAGAACTGCATCAAGTATAAGCTTTGGCTGGATAAGAAAGGTAAACTGCATCTTTAGTTTGTTATGAATCTAATATGACTGATGTTTATCATAACACTTGGTTGGTGGATTGATTCTGGTTCTACAATCCATATTTCAAATTCCTTATAGGGCTTTCTAGACCATAGAAAACTAGTAGGCAGCGAGCATTATATCTATACAGGAAACAAAGTGTGCTCACTTGTGGAGGCCATTGGGATGCGCAAGCTTCTTTTGAATTCTAGTGTTATCTTATATTTAGAAAAGACCTTTTACATTTTGAATTTTTTTAGAAATTTAATTTAAGTATCTAGGCTTGTACCCTTTGGATATTTCTTCAGATTTTTAGATTTATTTTGTAGTATATTCTACAAATCTAATCTTGTTGGAAATGGTACCATGTCTGATGGTCTTTTTAATATTGATTTGCAAGATAATTCCACTTATAATGCATTGCATCCTCAAAATAAAGCAAGTATTAAAAGAAGTGTTATAGATGAAAATTTCTCTATTTTGTGGTACTGAAGGTTGGGACATATATCCCTTGATAGAATTAAAAGATTGATAAATGAAGAAGTACTTAGTACTCTATATTTTACTGACTTTGAGACATGTATAGATTGCATAAAGGAAAAGTAGACTAACATGTCAAAGAAATGTGCTAAGAGGAGTTTGAGAATATTAGAGATCATACATATAGATATTTATAGTCTAAACATGGACTCGTGTGGTTAGAAATATTTTATCTCTTTCATAGACCATTATTCACGATACATGTATATTTATTTGCTTCATAATAAGAATGAAGCCTTAGATACCTTTAAGGTTTTCAAGGCAGAAGTCGAAAAATAATGTAGGAAGTAAATAAAGATCATGAAATCAGATAGAAGAGGTGAATTTTATGGTAGATATACTGAGAATGAACAAGCACCTAGTCCATTTGCAAGATTTCTTGAGGAACATGGGATAGTTGCCCAATACACCATGCCTAGATCTCTATATCAGAATGATATTGTAAAAAAAAAAAAAATCTAACATTATTGGACATGGTGTGGAGTATGCTTAGTAGCTCAAAGCTTCCTAGATCCTTGTGGACTGAAACTCTTAAGACGGTAGCATATATATTAAATTGGGTTTCAACCAAGGCTCTTTTTGAAACACCATTTGAGTTATGGAAAGGTTGGAAACCGAGTTTGTGATACATGCACATATATATGAGGATGTCCATCTGAAATAAGAGTTTATAATCCAAAAGAAAAGAAATTAGACCCAAGGACTATAAGTGGATGTTTCATTGGATATGATAAGAGATCCAAAGGATACAAATTCTATTGTCCATCTCCTACCACTAGGTTTGTGGAGTCAAGAAATGCAAAATTTCTTGAGAATGACTTGGTTAGTGGGAGTAATCGAACTCGGAACTCATTTTCTAGGAATAATCATTTGGATGTTCAAACTTTTCAAGTGATAGATTGGTTGTCATCCATAATGCATCTCAAATAGGTGTAGTACAACCAATTATTCAGACTCCATAAGTTGCCGATAACTATCAAGTAGATCCAACTGTTTAGCAATTATCAGAAAATATTGAACAATCAATTATGGAGCATACTTCTCAGGAGGATGATGACACAACATTAAGAAGATCTACTAGAATAAAAAAATCGACAATTCCTAATGACTATATTATGTACCTACAAGAGTCTGACTATAATGTTAGGACTGAAAATGATCGAGAGACATTTTCACAAGCCATGAGTTGCAGTGAATCAATACTATGGTACAATGCCATGGAGGATGAAATAAATTCAATGGCATCAAATAGAGTTTAGGATCTTGTTGAGTTGCTTAAAGGTGTAAAGGCTATTAGATGCAAATGGATCTTTAAAACCAAGAAGAATTCGCTAGACAACATCAAAAGATATAAGGCAAGACTCATAGCTAAAGGATCTACTTAGAAGGAGAAAATTGATTACATGGAGACTTTTCCTCCTGTATCTAAGAAAGATTTCTTCCGTATTATTATGGCATTGGTAGCCTATTTTAACTTTGAACTGCATCAAATGGATATGAAAATGGCGTTCCTCAATGGAGACTTAAAGAAAGAAGTTTACATGAAACAACCAGAAGGATTCTCCTCTAGTAATGGTGAGTATTTGGTTTGCAAGCTCAAGAATTATGATACAGCCTGTTATTAAATTTAAGTTTCCAATTTAAAAAATAGTAAAAATAAATTTTTCAACATTTTGAATAAAAACCTATAACATTTTAATCTGTTGGTGCAGAAATCCGTCGCCGCCGGAGGTCGCCGCAATCGAGGCCGCTGGGCGCCGCCGGGGACCTGCAAAACGAAGTCCCGTCCGGAACCGGTGGGGTGGTGGCTCCGGCAGGACCCTCCGACGGTCAAGTTAGTTTCCGGCCAACAGTAATGGAGTGCTCGGAATGAGTTCCGGAGCTTAGAGATGTGGAGGAGAGCTTAGAGAGTCGAGAGTTCAGAGAGCTTAGCCTTAGTATGTCGGGAGGGGTCCTTTTATAGCGGAGCTTAGTTGATGGTGACGGCTGTGCCGTCTGGCAGAGAGTCGTCGGGCAGCATGGAGTTTGGTACGGAGAGGAAGGCGTCGTCCGGTAGATCGTGGGAGCCATACCGGCGAGTCGTGGGCCGCATGGAGTCCGGTACGGAGAGGAAGGCGTCGTCCGGTAGATCGTGGGAGCCATACCGGCGAGCCGTGGGCCGCATGGAGTCCGGTACGGAGAGGAAGGCGTCGTCCGGTAGATCGTGGGAGCCATACCGGCGAGTCGTGGGCCGCATGGAGTCCGGTACGGAGAGGAAGGCGCCGTCCGGTCTTGCTGCAGGCGACAGTTCGTCCAATGGAGTTCGGACTTGTAACAGAGTTCGGCCGAGGGGGAAGCTGGGGGAGTTCGTCTGGCTGAAGGGTCGGCCATCTGTAGAGTTCGGCCGCTGAGAGGCCCGAAGAAGCTCGGCTGGCCAGTTGAAGGACTTCGGTTGCTAGTTGGTTCGGCCAGGGCTCGCTGAGGAGTTCGGTCGCCTAGGGTCGGTCCGAAGGGGTTCGGCCACTTGGGCTCGCCTGAAGTCGGTCCGAAGGAGTTCGGCTGCATGGGCTCGCCTGGGGTCGGTCCGAAGGAGTTCGGCCGTGGGGTCCGAAGGAGTTCGGCTGCATGGGCTCGCCTGGGGTCGGTCCGAAGGAGTTCGGCTGCATGGGCTCGCCTGGGGTCGGTCCGAAGGAGTTCGGCTGCATGGGCTCGCCTGGGGTCGGTCCGAAGGAGTTCGGCCGTGGGGTCCGAATGGGTTCGGGCTCGTAGGAGAGTTCGGCTGAAGGGAAAACCCGGGAGGAGCTCGGATGGCCGAACGGGCGTCTGGGAGGAGTCCGTCTCCCGAAGAAGTCCAGCCGCTTGGAGTCCAAGGAGCTCGGCCGTCAGGAAGTTCGGCTGGCGGTGGGAGTTCGTCCTCTAGGCAGTTCGGCCCGGACCTTGGCGCAGGGGAGTTCGGCCTCTAGGCAGTTCGGCCCGGACCTTGGCGCAGGGGAGTTCGGCCTCTAGGCAGTTCGGCCGTGGTAGGGGCTCGGCCTGGCGCCTGGCGCTAAAGCTCTTCAGCGGCTACTGGTTACATTGGGCTGAGCGTCGGGCCGGGCTTCGGCAGGAGCGGGATTTATCCCCAACAGTAGCCCCCCCACTCCCGAGTTCAAAAATTGAAGGAAGGGAGTACCAAAACAGGCGACTGCCGAAGTCTTCTTCCAGGCTCCGCATTTGTTGCAGCTGAAGCTCGGGGAGGTCTCATCTCCAGCCAAGATTGACGCTGAAGTTGAGGCTGAGGCTTGGGGGAGACCTCATCTTCAGTCGATGTTTGGAGTTGAAATGGAACTCGTTTCCGGCTAAAGTCGATGAAGCTGATGTTGAAGCCGAAGTAAGACTCGCCTCCTTCGGTCGAGGTCGGATTTGAGCTCCTCGGGGGCGACATTATCTTCGTCAGTTGAAGTCGACTCGAGGGAGACCTCCTATCTTGCAGCCGAGGTTGAAGTGCGCGCTCGGGGGAGATCTTATCTCCTACGGCCGAGCTTCCCTCGGGGGAGATCTTACCTCCTGCAGCCGAAGTGAAGTGCGCGCTCGGGGGAGATCTTATCTCCTGCAGCCGAAGTGAAGTGCGCGCTCGGGGGAGATCTTATCTCCTGCAGCCGAAGTGAAGTGCGCGCTCGGGGGAGATCTTATCTCCTGCAGCCGAAGTGAAGTGCGCGCTCGGGGGAGATCTTATCTCCTGCAGCCGAGCTTGTTGTTCGGGAGAGATCTTATCTCTGGCCGAACTTTGCCTTCGGGAGAGATCTTATCTCTGGCCGAGGTTGCGGTTCGGGAGAGATCTTATCTCTGGCCGAACTTGTTGTTCGGGAGAGATCTTATCTCTGGCCGAACTTTGCCTTCGGGAGAGATCTTATCTCTGGCCGAGGTTGCGGTTCGGGAGAGATCTTATCTCTGGCCGACCTTGTTGTTCGGGAGAGATCTTATCTCTGGCCGAACTTTGCTTCGGGAGAGATCTTATCTCTGGCCGACTTTGCTTCGGGAGAGATCTTATCTCTGGCCGAGGTTGCGGTTCGGGAGAGATCTTATCTCTGGCCGACCTTGTTGTTCGGGAGAGATCTTATCTCTGGCCGAACTTGTTGTTCGGGAGAGATCTTATCTCTGGCCGAACTTTGCCTTCGGGAGAGATCTTATCTCTGGCCGAGGTTGCGGTTCGGGAGAGATCTTATCTCTGGCCGACCTTGTTGTTCGGGAGAGATCTTATCTCTGGCCGAACTTGTTGTTCGGGAGAGATCTTATCTCTGGCCGAATCTCTGGCCGAGTTGTTGCGGTTCGGGAGAGATCTTATCTCTGGCCGAACTTGTTGTTCGGGAGAGATCTTATCTCTGGCCGAACTTTGCCCTCGGGAGAGATCTTATCTCTGGCCGAGGTTGCGGTTCGGGAGAGATCTTATCTCTGGCCGACCTTGTTGTTCGGGAGAGATCTTATCTCTGGCCGAACTTGTTGTTCGGGAGAGATCTTATCTCTGGCCGAACTTTGCCCTCGGGAGAGATCTTATCTCTGGCCGAGGTTGCGGTTCGGGAGAGATCTTATCTCTGGCCGAACTTGTTGTTCGGGAGAGATCTTATCTCTGGCCGAACTTTGCCCTCGGGAGAGATCTTATCTCTGGCCGAGGTTGCGGTTCGGGAGAGATCTTATCTCTGGCCGACCTTGTTGTTCGGGAGAGATCTTATCTCTGGCCGAACTTGTTGTTCGGGAGAGATCTTATCTCTGGCCGAACTTTGCCCTCGGGAGAGATCTTATCTCTGGCCGAGGTTGCGGTTCGGGAGAGATCTTATCTCTGGCCGACCTTGTTGTTCGGGAGAGATCTTATCTCTGGCCGAACTTTGCCTTCGGGAGAGATCTTATCTCTGGCCGAGGTTGCGGTTCGGGAGAGATCTTATCTCTGGCCGACCTTGTTGTTCGGGAGAGATCTTATCTCTGGCCGAACTTGTTGTTCGGGAGAGATCTTATCTCTGGCCGAACTTTGCCCTCGGGAGAGATCTTATCTCTGGCCGAGGTTGCGGTTCGGGAGAGATCTTATCTCTGGCCGAACTTGTTGTTCGGGAGAGATCTTATCTCTGGCCGAACTTTGCCCTCGGGAGAGATCTTATCTCTGGCCGAGGTTGCGGTTCGGGAGAGATCTTATCTCTGGCCGAACTTGTTGTTCGGGAGAGATCTTATCTCTGGCCGAACTTTGCCCTCGGGAGAGATCTTATCTCTGGCCGAGGTTGCGGTTCGGGAGAGATCTTATCTCTGGCCGAACTTGTTGTTCGGGAGAGATCTTATCTCTGGCCGAACTTTGCCCTCGGGAGAGATCTTATCTCTGGCCGAGGTTGCGGTTCGGGAGAGATCTTATCTCTGGCCGAACTTGTTGTTCGGGAGAGATCTTATCTCTGGCCGAACTTTGCCTTCGGGAGAGATCTTATCTCTGGCCGAGGTTGTTCGGGAGAGATCTTATCTCTGGCCGAACTTTGCCCTCGGGAGAGATCTTATCTCTGGCCGAGGTTGCGGTTCGGGAGAGATCTTATCTCTGGCCGAACTTGTTGTTCGGGAGAGATCTTATCTCTGGCCGAACTTGTTGTTCGGGAGAGATCTTATCTCTGGCCGAACTTTGCCCTCGGGAGAGATCTTATCTCTGGCCGAGGTTGCGGTTCGGGAGAGATCTTATCTCTGGCCGAACTTGTTGTTCGGGAGAGATCTTATCTCTG
>QRFJ01005907.1:0-94823 GCA_006176705.1 Cocos nucifera
GGACTATCTCAAAAAAAATGGCATAATCTCTCAATGGACTCCACCAGGAATTCTTCAACTCAATGGGGTTTTCAGAATGAAACAATCTGGTACCTGTTGAAGATGGTCCGATCCAGATGGAGCGGTCATAGATCCTTCTGATTTTCTTTGAGACACTCATTTTGTAACTTTAATTATCTCTGAAAGAATTTTTCTCTAAACCGTTCCCTACACACCATATGAGATATGCATGATAAGAAATCAAGTCTGATCCCATCTCAGAATTTGGGTGTTCGGCTTAATTCAATAAGGCACAAAGCTGAACCAAGTTAAAGTTTAGGTCTTCGAGCTTGATTCATAGTGATATCCTAAAGAATCATTAGAATTACTATTTCTACATTCCAGAAGACCATAATGAATTATGAGTCGATATGACCATCTTCTTGAAAAAATAGTTTTTCAAGATAGCGCGACATTGGAAAGGCAGATTAAGCTTGATGAGAAAGTCTCACAGAGTAACAACGACTAAAGGACCAATTGGAGACAATCAGGTTGAGCCAATAAGAACATACCTCCTCCACCTCGTAGATCGACAAGAGTTTTTCCGTCCTCCTGAAGATACTTAGGTATTATTTCAGAGGAAGTAGAGAAAAATATTCCCGCTGAGGATAATGGTGGCTCAATGGTGATACCCCAAAACCATACAATGAGGCGATATCAGATATTTTGACTCCGAAAATGGCTAGAGACAATGCAGTCAGATATTGACTGATGCATCAAATCAAGTCTGGGCTTAGTAGATCCACCAGAGGCTATAGTACCTATTGGTGTAATATTGTGATCCTTGTGCGAAGAGAATAGTCTCATTTGGTGCAGATGAAAATATAAGAGACATTTCAAACATATACTAGTGGCAAAAAGGTTATAGTCAATCGCGCGAATGCATGACTATCAAATACCTTTTTTCTCAGTGGCTATGCTAAAATGCCATCGACATATTACTTGCCGTTTGCATGTCGATTCGATTATGAAAATATGGCAAATGGACATAAAAATGTATTCTTGAATAGATATCTTGAAGAAGAATATCTATATGGAACAGCCGTTAGGTTTCACATCCAGTTTGATACTGGACACCAAAGATTGTAAGCTGTAAAGGTCCAATCATGGACTTAAGCAAGCATCTCGGAGCTGAAACACTCATTTCAATGATGTGATCAAAATATTTTGATTTCATCCAAATGAGAGAAGAAGATCGTATGTTCTTCAAAAAGATCAGTGGGGAGCGCTGTTGTTCTTTCTCGTATTGTACGTGTGAATTCTCCTTATTGAAATTATTTCCATGTTGACGACAGTCAAATATGGTTGTCCAGAAATTCTCCATGAATGATCTAGTGGAAGGCATCCTTTTATTCCTAAAATTAAGGTCTATAGGGATAAACCGAATAGGATGCTAGGACTTTCACAGAAGATGTACATAGAGAAAGTACTAAAGAGGTTTAGTATGGAAAACTCTAAGAGGGGATTAATACCCTTCAGACATGGTATTCATCTTTCCAAGAAGATGTGCCCTAGCACACCTGAGGAAATAGAATGCATGAGCAAGATCCCTTATGCTTCTGCAATAGGGAGCCTCATGTATGCCATGCTATGTACACGACCTGATATAGCCCATGCTGTGAGTGTCACAAGCAGATATCAGTCAAATCCAGGTGAAGAACACTGGACTTCTGTGAAATGTATCCTTAAGTACTTGAGAAGAACTAAGGATATGATGTTGGTCTTTGGTAACGGAGAACTCCAAGTCCAGGGATACACAGACTCGGATTTCATGTCCGATATAGATGATCGAAAGTCGACATCTGGAGAGTCTGTTTGTGTGCAATGGTGGTGCTGTCAGCTGGAAGAGTTTCAAGCAAACCGTGATAGCAGATTCCACCATGGAAGCAGAATATATCGCTGCATCAGAGGCTGCGAAGGAAGCATTCTGGTACAAGAAGTTTGCTGCAGAAATTAGAGTAATGCCATCAGATGCCATTCCTCTATACTGCGACAACAATGGCGCCATAGCCCTTGCTAAGGAGCCGAGGTCTCACCAGAAATTCAAGCACATTGAGCGGCGATACCACCTCATCCACGATTACCTCGAGAAGGATTACGTCGAGGTCAAGAGAGTCAACTCCGCAGATAATATGGCAGACCCACTTACAAAGCCGTTGGGCCAACAAAAGATCGAAGCCCACCTTGAGAAGATGGGACTTAGACTTATAGCCAATTGGCTTTAGGATAAGTGGAAGATTGTTAGATATATGTGCCCTAGAAGCCAGAATTGGCTGACACTTGTAATACACTTCTAGGGGCAAAATTATAATTTTGACTATAATCAATAAAATGGGATTATTTTCTATCACATATGTGTATTTAGTGTCTGTGATACATCCTTTGAGTTAATGGTAATGATAATTCATATTTTCAAGAGTTGAAAATTTAAGACATGAATAATCATTATTAACTCATAAAATGCTTCCGACCATAGGATCATCACGAGGATGGTGATTGATCCGGAAGGTTGGTGTACAATCGCTCTTCTTTAGTAGATGAGTCTTGAGTCTACGGTGTGGAGACACCGGAGCGAGAGTATAGGTACTCGTTAGAGAACGAGGGCACTGAGCGTGACCACCTCGAGTAGTCATTAGGAAGTCTACCTTCTCGTCAATGACTGACTCGATGCTGCAGTAGTGTGTCTGGTTCTTTGACCTGAGGTGCATCGGCAGTTCACCTTGAGGGTGTTATAGTTTGACTACACCATTACTCGGTCTCCTAGCCATATGGAACCCTGAGGTGTATGTTGGCTATAGCATGTTCATTGTAGGAACTGGATTGCATCAAGATGGAATCTATCTACCTCGGTGGTAGAGGAGCAGCCCTATGATGATCATGAGAATCAAGTCCAGAAAGCCCATGGCCATGGCAGAGTGAAATAATAGAAAGAGTTTCTATTTAGATTTTCACATTCGGACTTGAATCGAATGATTACATCATATGACAGAAACTAGGGTTTGACGAGTTCACCTTAACCCTAATCTGATCGGGGCTCAAGATAGAAGAACTTAATCACACAGGTAGCTGCACCAAGAGGTTCGCATTCAGCTCTGATGGGTTGCCACCATATACTGCTAGGTGTCACTGGTGGATTTTGGGAGCAATTAGAATGATTTAGATGATCGATCATTCTAGCTGTTCGAATCAGAAGAGTTCTGATCCATCGAAAGGAGTTTCGATGATGTCGATGATAGAGATCATGACATATCCCATTACCATACAGAACTGAACCTAACTGGGATCACACAAACAAGGGTTTGAATCTGGTGATCATCAATTGAACTGATCTAGTTCATTGATCTGAATGAGATTCAAATTGATCTGAATGAGATTCCTGCTATCAAAATTAGGAGTGAAAAGGATTGTCTTATTTTGTAAGACAATACCTATCATTTTTGGTCACCTACCATTTTTCGTCCTTTAACTTTGGTCAAAAGTTGACCTTTGACTAATCAAATATTGACCATTGATACTTTGACTTCTGTCCATGTCGCGCACCTATTGGAGAGCTGGTGAGGGCTTATCCCCCTGCCAAAAATCGGCAAGGTTGGTGTGCGCCCAAGCTGGAGGCGCCCAAGAGTCTCTATTGGATAGGGACTTCATCTCCTTTTTGGATTCCGAATAGACTCCTCCTAAGAACCAACTTTGGTTGATCTTAGGCGCTATCTAAGAATGAATCCAAGAAACTCTATTCTCACCAATCAGATTTAGATCTGATTTCACAAAGGATTGTGATTGGTTGGGAAGAAGAGGAGTTGGATCATGCATAGTCTATAAATAAGACCCTACGCCCAACTCAAGATGCAATTAAATTCTCCACGCCCCAAGACTGTTTCTCTCCTCCTCCTCCATGCCAAGTTTATCTTCTCCGTCTCCTCTCCACGTCCAAAGAAGTTTGGGATCTCTGTTGGTGCAATCTAGGCGAGAGAAAGGCAACGAAAAGTTAGAAGATTGCGCTGCTGCAAAGGACAACTGCTGATCTTCAAAAGCTATTTTGAAGATCCTCCAAATCAAATTCAGATCTAATTTTTGGAGATGTGATAGAGAAGAAGAGGATCTTCAAATTTAGTCTGAGTGGATACTGGTAGAGGCCAGGCACTTACGTGGCTAGATTCAGAATCTTTCGCTACTTACAGGATCATCAATGGATAATAGGATTATCCGACATCAAGGTAAATTAAATTTGATTTAATTTATCTATATTTTATTTTAATTATTAAAATAATAAGAATTAGATCTAAAATATCTCATATCTGATTTGGATCAAAGAAAAAAAATTTTGAAATATATCTCTTGATCCGATCAAATTTGAACAAACCTGATCCAAGAAATCAGAATTTTTCTTCACTTTGGACGTATCGTACGACGCAGCGTATACCAACTAGAGAGATATCTTTCATGTTGGCCTTTGGAATGGAGGCTATGATATCCGTAGAAATGGATTTACCCATGCTCCGAGTAGAGGAGTTCGATGAGGATAGCAATTCCTTCGATATAAGAGCAAATCTAGATCTGCTGGAAGAAATCCAAAAATGAGCTCGAGTTTGGATGGCCAACTATCAACAGAAGGTTGTCCGATACTATAATTCTCGAGTGAAGAGCAAATCTTTTTTGGCAAGATAATTAGTTCTTCGTCGAGCTGAGATTTCTCACCCATCCAAGCGATCAAAATTATCGTCGAACTGAGAAGGATCTTATCGCATGGTTGAAGTAGTCTGACCAGGAACTTATCATCTCTGTCGACTAGATGGAACCCCGATCCTGAGAACCTGGAATGCTGACAATCTTTGGAGATATTATCTTTATCATATAATCTCCATCTTGAATTTTTATTTGATAATGAATGATAACTTCTCGTAGGTTCCAAATTTCATCAACATGCGCTCCTTGATCACGGTTGATGAGCAGAATGCATCTCCACTGAATTTCATCAATGCACGCTCCTCGGCCACGATCGATGAGCGAAATAGGTCTCCACCAAATTTCACCAATGCGTGCTCCTCGACCATGGCCGACGAACACGTCTCCACCGAACTTCGCCAATGTGCGCTCCTCGACCACGGCTGATGAGCGTAATGCGTCGCCACCGAACTTCACCAACGCACGCACCTCGGCCATGGTTGACGAGCGAAATGCATCTCCACCGAATTTTGCCAACGTGTGCTCCTTGATCATGGTCGACGAGCGGAATGCATCCCCATCGAATTTTGCAAATGCATGCTCCTCGACCACGGTCGACGAGTGGAATGCATCTCCACCAAATTTTGCCAACGTATGCTCCTCGACCACGACCGATGAGCGAAACGCCTCGCCACCAAATTTCACCAACGCATGCTCTCGACCATGGTCGACGAGCAGAATGCGTCCTCATCGAATTTTGCCAATGTGCACTCCTCGACCACGATTGACGAGCGGAACGCGTCTCCATCGAATTCGCCAATGCACGCTCCTCGGCCACGACCGACGAGCGGAACGCATCTCCACCAAACTTCGCAATGCGCACTCTTTAACCACGGACCGACGAGCGAAATGCATCTCCATCGAATTTTGCCAACGTGCGCTCCTCGGCCTCGATCGACGAGCAGAATGCATCTCCACCAAATTTCACCAACGCACGCTCCTCGACCACGATCGACGAGTAGAATGCGTCTCCATCAAATTTTACCAACGCACGCTCCTTAACCACGACCGACGAGCGAAATGCATCTCCACCGAACTTCGCCAATGCATGCTCCTCGGCCACGATCGACGAGTAGAACGCGTCTCCACCAAACTTTACCAACGTGCGCTCCTCGACCACGATCGAGGGGCGGAATGCATCTCCATTGGAGCGCGCCAAAGCACATCCTCGACCATGGCCGAGGAACGAAACAACTCATAAAGTTTATGAAGATACACTCCTCGACTATGGCCGAGGATCGTAACACGCTGGCATGAATCTTTCGTTACTTCTCAATCACGCCATCTAAGGTCTATGCTAACCTACGTCTTAAAAAAAGAAAAATCTGACGAAGAACGTACGAACTCAACAACAAAAGAAAAAAAAAGCTTTGTATTAAAGTTCAATGTTTACAAGTGATGGTCAGCCCATACAAAAATACCTTGGCAAAGATTAAGGACAAACAAAAAAGGCCGACCTAAAAAGAAGAAAGTAAAAGGAAGATCGGACATGCCCGATTGAAATGATACATTAAGCTCCATCCGGAGCTTAGATTCGCCGACCATCGCTTGGTTGGAAAGGTCAATAACAGTTGGGGGTGGTATCAACACTGCATCCTTGGTAGCTGGATCATCGCATATGGGATTGAAGACATCTTCCATCTGAATCTCCCGATCCTCAGCTCCCTCGGCCTCCTCATCATCTGACTCCAAGAGGTCTAAGTTCAAGTCAGGAAAGATCCTCCAGATCTTCTCTTTCAGATCTATGCCCCCTTGTAGGTAAGAGAGCGATGCAAAATCCACCTTGATCTTGCAGAATTCCTCCAAGGCGCAAAAGGCCTGGACCGCCTCTACCCTAACGACCTCTGCCCGTGCCTTCCCGACCTCCCTCTCTTCTAGCACTCGAGCTTCGACCTTGGTCAGCTCGGACTCCAGCAGCTTCACCCTCTTCCTGAGGGACCTGATCTCATCCTCGATCTTTAGTCGAGATAACTGAGCATCATCCGCCCATCAGTTGGCATGGATGGCTTTCTCCTCGGCTTTCTTAGATAGGCGTCGAACCTCTCTAATAACCTCGGCAAAATGGTCCACATGATGGACGAGCTAAAAAAGAAAGGAAGAAGAAGAAGAAGAAAAAGAGAGAGCTGAGTTGAGGAGTAAGCGCAAGAGCTGAAATGAAGGTTGGTAAAAAGCCAACATGTACCCGAAGGAGAGAATTATCGGAGTCCTGAATGCGGAAGGCACCCCTGGCCTCCTTGAAGGCCTGGACGTTGGCTGATAAAAGGACCAACTTCAGCAAGGAATGGGCAACACGGTAGTCATCGATGCCCTTCCTTTTATCCTCGATATCCGAGGGAACTTCTATCGGAGAGACACTCTCCAGAACATCGATTCCACGGTCGGACATCCGAATGGAGATCTTCGGCCCACCTGAGCTTCTTTTGGAAGAAGATGCAAAAGCTCGGGGGATGGTCTATCCTAGAGCTATGGACCGAAGTGGCATCACATCCTTCACCAATGCCTTCTCTTTCCTTAGGAAATTAGCCACCCTTGAGGAACCTCCTACCGTGAGCTGCGCCAGGACAGCCTCCGTCCGAGCGCGTTTGGGAGTCGCGGTCGTGCTGATCTTCCTCTTCTTCGCCATCTGATGAAGAGTTTCAAGATCGAATGGGTTCATCGCTGAACAGGAAAATACAAGATTCGGTCAATGATGATGACAATGAGAGAAAAGATGATACAAACAAAATCGCATAAGAACACTTACTCCTCGGGTCAGTTGAAATCAGTCTGACCTTAAACAAGTTCTCATCGATAAGAAATCTGGACAGCGGGAGAGAAGTAAGACTAAAGATTTGGCTCGACCTCCTCCTCGGCTTCGAATAGTGATGGAGGTCTAACAGCCGACCTATGAGGCCGCTCCCATGATGTGCTAAAGCCCCATGGTTGTTCGACCGACACAAAAAAGAAGCATTCCTTCCAGTTATGCATTGAGGAAGGAGCACCTCGAAAAAGGCAATATCCTTTTGAAAAAGGCGGTATCCTCTCCAAGAAAAAGCGTACCACCATCCGATCTCCGTCGGATACTCCTTTAAAGTAAAGCAGGCTCGAAGAAGATGGAAGGTAGGCTCGATCCCGAGGAGGAGGCAGTGAGGGAAGAAGCCTAAAATTGATCGCCAGAAGTTCGGCGCCAAACAACAAAAGCTAATTCTATATAGGTTTAGAAGCTCAACAATGAAAAAAATGAAAAGGCAACCTAAGACCGGCCTTTAGCAATTCCTCATAAATACCGACTCGTCCGGGCCGAGGAAGAACTATACGTTCCCCAGGACCGACAGTCTCTAACCTGAAATCACCAGGGACATGATACCTCATCCTGATGACTTTCAGGTCCTTCGAGGTGAGGACGGAATCTATTTTAAAAGGGCCATAGTCTGGAACTTCATGTTCCTCGGATTTGCTCGGAGAATCAACTACCTCGAAATCGTGGTCCTCCCCAGAAGGGTTATCTGAGCTCCAAGAAGATCGGGATAAACTAAATTGACTCATGAGTATGAAGGAGACTAACCTAAAGGATGAAGAAGCCGAACAAGGAGAGTTAGGGCGGGATCGACAATAGCTCGGCTGAGTTCGAGCTATTCTTCGCGCAAAGTATCAAAGTTCACTCTTTAAGCAATAGTAGTAGTCAAAAGAGTAATACAAATCCTATTTATAAGAGGCATGAACGGCTCTGATCTACTATCGTTTCATCTACCCCTTTTAGATCTTCGTCAGGTGTCAAATATCCATTGGACGGGATGGGCAAAACTGGAGCAAAGCAATAGACGGTTAGATTTTGTGGTTGATGGGCTTCCCCCAATCTTGTTATATCACCGACCTCTGACACAGCAAAGCGGGCACGATTTGAAGATCGGCCTCGACTTCGATAGGATACTTACGTTGATTGCTCAGCAGCAGATCGACCTCGTAAGTGGAGGGCAAACTGTTATGGAGTGGAGCTGGTATGGCCTCGGCCAATTTAGGGTCGGCCGCTGACCTACCCCAATGGATCGTCTGAGCGGAGCAACGCGATATGTTGATCACGGTTAACTGTAGGTCGTCTTAGACCGACCTACAATTTTAGCCGACCTATTGAGGATCGCCTCCTGACAAGATGAGGTAAGCCTTCGTATCCCATCCTCATCGAACTCAGGTCGGCCGTCGAGCTACGTGAAGAGACTTATAGCTTGTCAACGATCGACCTACAACCGTTTCTGCTGAAGCTGCATCCTCTATGAATCAAAAAATTCGGATAAAAGAAGATTCTTTTACGATCCCGTCATCAAAAGAAGATTCTTTTACGATTCCGTCGTCCAAAGAAGAAAGAAATCTTCTGAATCAATCCAGGACGACAAACTCGGAAAGTCGTCAGAGTCTCAAACGGATACGGCTCTAACTCCTTTCCTATAAATAAAGAGGCTCTGGGACCCTTCAGGTACGTCATTCAATTCGACGCTTTCTTTTTTCATTGTTCTCTAATCTCCTAACTTGAGCGTCGGAGGATTTTCACTGGAGAATACTCCTGTGGAGACTTTATTGCAGGTAAATGGGTGAAGCTCCAGCAAAGCTCATCCTCGGTCTCATATTCCTCGATGGTCGAATTATTCCATCATCGTCGACCGATTCCAAGTCGAGAGATCCAGGAGCAACACAAATAAATAAAACTTAATTTTCTTTTCCTGCCAGAAGCAGACTTGGTTGATTTCAAGAACGCCGGGAATTATGCACTTGAATCTGAACCAGAGAAGCCAATAAACTAATGAATAACTAGGTTTCATGGTGCCTTCTAACTTCTCAGACAATTGAGCCGGTTACACCGTACAAGGGCTTGCTTGTATGCCCCTGAATCCATCCATGTGGCCTTTGAGTTTCGTGACATCCATATCCCTCGCGAAGGCCATCACCACCACGGCTACCATGAAGCCGAGGGTGGTGACGACAACATCCAATACAATGAGCACGGTCGCATAAGCAACCGCTCCCTCCCATTGTCCACATAATTGTTCGATGTCTTTGGCGAGGAAGCCAGCCTAAGGTGAATGTCACATCAAGGACAAGCTCCAAAAGGGGTGAAATGGCGAAGATGGTGGGTTCAGGAGCATGGTTGGGAACCTGGCACTGGAGTTTCTGAAGCATAAGCTGGAGGAGAATGATGAGGACTACGTGAAGCCGGCGATGAAGGCCGAGGTCAACAGCGCTTAAGAAATTCATGAAAGAGCAAACAAGCGGGGTCTTCCTGATAACGGGATTCTGATCAGTGGTTGCCAGACGGACCAGACATCGGCGGATGCAAGTAGCCCGGATGGAGCTTTCAGCAATGCCATTCTGGCAATTCTTTCGGGGAGATTTCGATCAGGAGCTCGTTTTAAGGGCTCGGAAGATGCTGGCCAAGCAAGGATTCACGCAGCGCCCTGGCCTGTACTACGGCGACGATCATGTTGGTGCTCCGTTTGTCTGCTTGCAGGGAAATGTGACGCGAGAAAAATATGGACTGCTTTATACGGTATGGTTTGTTGAGAAAGAAATTTATGCAGAAAAAGCTCCGAATTTGGTATTTGGATTGGAGTACATGAATACAAGTTTTGGTGTTTTTGTGCTATGCTTTGTTGACTTCGGGAAAATTACCAAAACAACCCTCAAGTTATAAGAGCTTCATTAATTTGTCCCTTCTCGTTGAAAAATTACCAATTAGCTCCCTCCCTCAACTTCCTGTCCAAAGACCCTTTTTACATCAAATACCCATCCCCTCATGTCCGTCCATATAGGCCTCCATGTTATCTTTCTCAACGAGATGTTTGTTGGATTTATGCCGCCACCCAAATGCTAGTGGAGCACCATTACATCTTGGGCTGGAGCTTCAACGACTCCAATTTCTCATCCACTTAAAGCCTCGTCACCTCTAATCTCCCCAATATCAAACTATCCTAGCCCAAATCTAGCTCCAAACCCAAAGCCCTTGTATTGGGCATCTCACCCTCAGCCATGACTCTCTTGTTCTTGGCCACTACAACTGTTCTATTGATGGTTCTTCACTATTGTCGCCGGTGAAGGAAGAGGATAATAGAAAAAATTGGGCTATGAGACAAGGAGCCCATGGAGGACAGGGCATTGGAGTATTGGCCACACCGGATGGAGCATCGGGAGATCGTTGCCATTATAGAGGGCTTCTTAGATCGGATCCTGATTGACTCCAGCGACAACAAGAGAGTCTACAAAGGGTCCTGGCTAGTGCTAATTAAGGTTGCCATGAAGGTCTTCTGCCACGGCAATGCCAACGAAGCCTAATAATTCATAGCAGAGATTTGTAGCCTCGGTCGTCTCAAGCATTGCAACCTCGTCGGCCTCCACGGTTGTTGTCAGACTCATCGCGATTTCGCCGCTGGCGGCCAAAACAAAAATCATATCCCAATGTATGACCATATGAAAATGGGAGCTTGGACCTAAACCGACTGTTGCGGAGATACCATAAGTGGGGATGCAACGAGCACCGTTTGGTGGTGAGCCACAATTGGCGGGGAGACCTTGACCGCGTCAGCCAACTACCGGAGCGGCCACCCCGTTGTCATGTAGGAGTCGCCCATCGAATTAAAGCACTTCACATCCGAGTCTCTGACTCCTTGATCAAGCTCTCCATCCACTCATTTGAAGTGGGCCATGGTTGGTGATGGTAATGGCATCAAACGGAACTAACTAAGATGGAGTAACGGTTAGGCCTTAAGTTGTCGAGGCCATTTTAGTCATATGATGCAATCTTGTGAACTAATGTAGTGAACATGGACGACATGATCTTATTGCATCACTTTATGAATTTAATAGAACTAATCGAAACTCATCTTAAATAGCAGCTCTACACATAATCCTGTTCGAAGCACCATATAGAGGATTTTGAAGTTCTCCAAGTGCTCCAAAGGATCCGAGGAGCCATTATGTTGCTCAAACTGTGGCATCTTAAATTTAGAAGATAAGAATTACTGGGAAGGAGTGGTTTAATTTGATGGAATAATGAAACAATTTAAGGCTTTTAGACGTATAAATCATTATCTTTAAGATGATATTTATCTCCACTCAAATAAATTGACTAATGAATTTGTGGCAAATCACCCCCATGATGCAATAAAATCTTAAGAAATTATGCAAATAGAAATTTTGAAGAGATCCCTAAGAACACTCTAAAAAATTGTTTAGAGGTTAGAGGAAAGAAGAAAAATTTTAAGACGAAAGAAGAAAAATTGATATTTCCAATCATAGGACTTTGTATTTATAGAATCCAAAAAGACGCAAAGGCATCTTTCCATAAATACATGATTTTTAATCTATAGATACGTGATCTTTTGATCCATAAATACATAACTTTTCAATCCAAAAATAAGTGACTCTTTATTTTTTTAATTTAAACTAAAGTTTGATATTGTTGGTGCGAAATATGATCGTCGCTGGAGGAACGTTAGAGTTAGAGAAGATGAGGTCACCGTCGGTGACCTGCAAGATAAGTCTCATCCAGAGTCCTGAGGGACGGCTCAGGCAAGATCCTCCGATGATCAAGTCAACTCTTTCGACCAACAGAGATGGAGTACTCAGTAAAGAAAGTTGCAGAATATTGAGAAGAAGGAAAGAGCCTAGAAAAAACATATTTGGAGGGTCTCTTTTATAGACGGAGCCTGTAACAAACTGATAGTAACAGCCATAATCATCCGGTAGTGGGCCGCTCGGGGCCACGTAGAGTTTGTTATGGAGGGTTGCCAGTTCGTCGAGATTTAATAGTCAAAGTTTGGAGGAGTAGGCGTCAATTGGCGATGAGTCTTTGAGTTACATCAATATTAAGGAAGCTCAGACTCCTCTTAAGCGGTTTATGGGTGAGTTGATTCATGCCGTGTGGGGCCAGATTCGTGTAGAGACCTTTCTTAATGACTGCGGAAAGTTTGGCCACTAGAGATGTCCGAAAGAAGTTCGATCGTTGGAGGAGTCCGGAAGGAATTTGGCCACTAGAGGAGTCTGAAAGGAGTTCGACTGCTGAAGGAGTTTGGAAGGAGTTCGGAAGGGGTTCGACCACTGAAGGAGTCCGAAAGAAGTTCGACCGCTGGAGAAGTTCGGCTGCGATCATGAGTTACACCTAACCGAGCACCAAATCGAACTTCGACGGGAGTGAGGTTCACCCCCAACAATAGTCTCCCTACTTCTAAATTTGAAATTGGAAGGAAGTAAAAAAATGACCGCCGAAGTTCATTCTCAGGCCCTCGCCTCATCAGGATGAGATATTTTGGCATTTGCCATGCTGGCACTAAAATTTTTTAAATCTGAAATAAGTTCGAAAAGATGGCCCTTCATTTCTCCCACTGAAACTCTATCCCAAGCACGGCATCATAAAGACTTCGCCTACGACTGTCTTTCTATCATGATGAGTGGGATACATGGCACACGCTGGCCGACCAAAGTTGATCTACGATCATAGCCGCCTCGGATTACTTTCGGCTATTTAAGATCTTCTCCTTTTGTTCGAAAGTCATTCCTGCCCGAGTCTTCTCCTTCCCTCAGCCCCTATCCATTTTCTTCCCAAGGGTCTTAACCTTCTCTCGGTTTTCTAAGCTCTGGACATCCTTTCGATTGGTTCTTACCGTGTCCATCACCCTTTCATTCTTTTTGGACAGTTTCGGTCAGTTTTCTAACCCTTCTCTTAGGTTATTTATGCTTATCACTTCTGGCTCCTTGCTTTCTTGATTTTTTGGTGGTGATCTTTGCCCTGCATTTTATATATATATATATATTTTAGGAAGTTTTCTTGGGGTTTAATCTCGATCCGAATGTCTGTTGAAACTTTCCACTCCATTGGTTCATGGGGCTCATCCGGATCAACCTTCTTTGATCCTGTACCCCTGGCTGAGGTAGAACCCAGGAACATGTTCTGCTTGTCTTTCGCTCCAGATACCATCCTATCCGTTTTTACCCTGGATGATCTTTTTTTGATCCGAATCTAATACAGAATTCCTCCAAAATATGACCTTGAACTCTCTAGCTCTGACGACCAAGTCAGCTTTCCTCCGATCGATCGATTTTGTTTGTACTTAGAAGCTTTGCACGTCGGGCTTAGACTCCTGCTGCCTCCATTTGTAGTCACTATCTTTCAATTTTTAAACATCTCCTTTGCATCTGTGGTACCGAACTTCTTTCGGTTCGTCATAGGTTTCCTCTTCCTCTGTCAATTAACCAAAGTTCAGTCGATCATTTCGCTTTTTAGAAATTTTTATACCTTCAAGCGCCATCCTTCCACGAAGAATTGATGGTACATTTTTTCCAGATCGACAAGAAGGGGTTATTAAAAGGTGCCCCTTTTTCCATTCACAACTAAAAAAAAAGTTCTTTTTTATACATTGCCCAACCCTGCCATTAGGTCTTCCTCCATGGGATTATATTAGAGAGTCAGTTCATTGACCTCCTAGCTTAGACGGAGCCGATCTTGATTCCTCCAATAAACTCAAGGCGTATCGAGTCCCCGCGATCCCACTGGTACATCTTTTGATTTTTGAATCTACACAGTTTCGCGCACGTGTATTGCTACCGACCATACTTCTTTTTCTGTTATAGCAATGGATACACAAGCTGCCGAGATGCTTACCAAAGGGCTCTACACCAAGAAGAGAAAAGGGAAGGTGCCAAATGATGGCTAAAAGAGGACGAAGGTTGGTGTTTCTAGCTCCGAAGTTCCTGCCTCCACTGCCGCTGCATCCGAGGTCATTGCCGACGCCAAGACTGCCCTAACTGCCAAGGTCGGCGCTGCTGGTGCGGGCCTAGTGCCTTCCATGCCCTCAGGTCCCTCCAGTAGGGATCGGATTTCAGAGCTTCCTATCAAGGAAGGGACAGGGGAGGGAAGAAAAAAGAAAGTCGTTGCCAAGATGTCCTGCAAGGCTTGACTAAGCGGACCAAATGGCGATGACAACGAATGAGGGGAGGATCCCTTCGATAATCCAGAGATCGTCCGGGATCTTACCGATAGATTTGCTATGCCCGAGGTGGTGGACCAAATGACCGATCTGGACCCGCAGCAGCTCATCTAAGATTCTCTTGAAACCATTGTCAAGGTGATTGCTCCGTTGCTCAACTCTTTCTCTTCTTTTCTGCACTTTTTTTCTTCTCTTTTTTTTTTTGAACACCAATCGTTTGTTGCAGTCGGATCATCAGATGCTCACTTACATTAAGAGGGTGCGTCGTCAGGAGGCGGAGGCCCAGAAGGCCCAGGAGGACCTTCGAGTCAAGATCCATCATCTTCAAGAGAGGGTTGATGAGGTCGAGCACCTTACCAAGACGGTGGAGAACATCGAAAGCCTTTAGGGCGTGCTCCGCAAAGAGGAGTTCATCTTGGCCAGACTAATGGCCGCACTGGCCCTGGAGAAGGAAAGGAGGAAGGAAGCCAAAAAAAGGATCGCCAAACTGAAGACCCATATGGCAAAGTCGATCTCGAAGGTAATGACCCGGGCCGTGGAAGAGTTCAAGATCTCTCCCGCGATGCAGAATCTGAATGTCAAGTTTGGTTAGGAAGCGTTTATCAAAGGTTTTGAGCTCTGCAAAGGTAGGATAGCCCGGAAGTTCCCTGAGCTCAACCTCAACTTTCTGGAGGAGGAAGATGACGTAGATGCGGGATCGTCTAATGCTATAGTCGACTTTTTCTTTGATGAGCTCGCTTCTGGTTCGTCTGAACCTGTCGCAGAGGTGCACGAACCAATTTGCAAACCTGAGGCGGCCGAGAGCGATCCGACTCCATCCTCCATCATCCCTCTCGAGGTTGTAATCTTTGAGTAGTTGTACATTTTTCTTTTTTTCTTTCTTACCTTGTACTCAAAAGTTTTGATTAAATGAAGTGAATTTTTTTCATACCTTTGAGCACTTTTCATATCTCGAATGCAGTCTCCCACCAATGCTGATCCACTGCCTTAGGGGAATTCGATAAAGTCTTTAATAAAGAATCTGAGGAAGGAAGTTCATCTTTTGAAGAAGAAGTTAAAGAAGATGGAGGACGACCTTCGAGCCTCGCGAAAGAATGTTTCTGAGGCGACCAAAGAGGTCACTCGCCTTCGAGGCTTGCATATGAAGGATGCAGTGAGCTTTAGTATCCAGAAGGACAGCTTCGAGAAGGAGATCGTCGAACTCAAGAGAAATGCCAGCGACAAATCCTGGGCACTGACAGTGAAGATCAATTCTCTTGAAGCTGACCTAAAGAACGTCGGAGAAAAGATCCATCTTCTAGAAGGGAGCTCGTCGTGATCTACCAACAAGGCATGGTATAATTGGGACTGGTCAAAAAAAATTTTCCAGCTTCAAAAGCAGCTGCAAGATACTGAGGACTGGTATCATAGCTACCGAGTGATCTAGGCGAAAAAGATGTCCAGGCTTGAAGGCAAGCTCAAGGTTGCCAGATATGAGGCAGCTCATCTTCGAAAGCGACTGCACAATAATTAGGAAGCCAGTGCGAGTGGTGAGTCGGAGGAGATTTTTTTCTTGAAGAGGACCATCGGTAAGCTTTCAAAGGCGGTTGGGGCGGAGAAGGCCGAGGTTCAACGGCTGAAGCTTCAACTCACCTATGAACATCGGGCTGTCGAGGATGCGGAAGCTGAGTCTGAAGTTTTAAGGAGATAATGGTGAGAGCTTGAGGGTAAGTTTTAGCTCGCCAATAGAATGTACGAGATGGCCTCTACAAGAAGGAGTTTGAGGAGGAAATCCTTAGGCTAAAGCAGGCCTTGGTGATGGTCGGGGCCGGCAGCTCAAAGTTCGAAGAATTCGATTTGTCTTAGAGCTTCGGCCTCTTCTCGCTCTCTTTTCTTTCTTTCAGTATAATCGACCTTGTTGGCTTATATTTTGCTTGTAATGAACTCATTTTTGTAATGGAATAATATATTTCTCGTTATTTTTATTTCACATGAATCTGAGGCCTATTTATGGCCTTACATTCTTTATCTTATTTTCTCTCTATCATCTTCTTATGAAATGCTTGTTGTGGATGCCGGGCTTATTGTGGATGTCAGACTAGGACCTCTTCTATAAACCAGGATAAGGTTCTACCTTTTGCATTTGATATAGTCAGGTTGTCGCAGAAAAATATGTGTAAGAAATCTCCATCGAGTTTCTTCCTTCTCCACGCCTTTAGTTTATGAGGTTTCGACTTTTGCTCATATTAGGATGAGGCTTTTCTTCTATTCTTAACATGGCTTATGGGGGTGCGTTAGGATCATCGGTAGGGCATCTTTCCTCATCTCATCTTAGTTCAACGAGGCCTTCGACCTTGCTCACGTTAGGATGAGGTTCTCCTCCTATTTCTAATAGACTGTAGGAGCACATTAGGGCCATTGATAGGGCCTCTCCTCTCATCTCGTCTTAGTTCAATGAAGTCTTCGATCTTGCTCACATTAGGATGAGGTTCTCTTTCTGTTCCTAAACGGACTATAGAGACACATTAGGGCCATTGGTAGGGCCTTTTTCCTCATCTCATCTTAGTTCAATGAGGCCTTCGATCTTGCTCACATTAGGATGAGGTTCTCTTTCTATTCTTAACGGACTGTAGGGCATATTAGGACCATTGGTAGGGCCTCTCCCCTCATCTCGTCTTAGTTCAACGAGGCCTTCGACCTTGCTCACGTTAGGATGAGATTCTCCTTCTATTTCTAACGGGATGTAGGGGCACATTAGGGCCGTTGGTGGGGCCTCTCCCCTCATCTCGTCTTAGTTTAATGAGGTCTTCGACCTTGCTCACGTTAGGATGAGGTTCTCCTTCTTGATTAGGATCACTACCAAGGCTGCCAGGGAGATTGCTAAGTATAAGAATAATTCTTCTATCGGAGAGACCGTCGAGGTAGATTTTAAGCTTCTCGAACATTTGTTGGTATTCCATCATCCAGCAGAAGTTCTTTAGCTGCTTGAGAGCTTAGAAGAAGGGCATGCATCGCTCGACCAATCTTGAAACAAAGTGCTTTACGAATGCCACTTTTTCAATCAAGCACTGAACTTTTTTGATTATTTTTGGAGTAGTCATCTCCTGAATAGTTTAAATTTTCTTTGGATTTGCTTTAATTCCACACTTTGATACCATAAATTTCAGAAACTTTTCTGAGGTCACACACCAAAGGTACATTTGGTTAGGTTCAGCTTCATTTTGTACTTCTTGAGTGCACTAAAAATCTCTTCAAGATCGATGATGTGATTTATTGAATCTCAACTTTTTACGAGCATGTCATCCACATACATCTTCATGTTGCGGTCGATCTGCTCCTCAAAGATTTTGTTGATCAGATGCTGGTACGTTGCTCCTACATTTTTTAGTTCGAAATGCATAATCTTGTAACAGTAAAGATCACAATCAGTAACAAAAGTAGTTTTTTCCTCATCCTCTTATGCCATCCGAATTTGGTTGTAGTCGAAAAAGGCATCCATGAAGATGAGAAGCTTATGGCTCGAGGTTGTGTCCACCAGTTGATCAATCCTGGACAATGGATAGTTATCTTTTGGGCAGACTTTATTCAGCTTTTTGAAGTTTATACACATCCTCCACTTGTTGTTTGCCTTTTTGATGAGCACCACGTTTGAGACCTAGCTCGGATAGTTAATTTTTTGGATGTATCTAGCCTTGAGGAGCTTGTCGACTTCTTCTGTAATTACTTTCTGCCTCTCCGAAGCATAGCTGCGCATCCTCTCTTTCTTTGGTCGACACTTAGGATCAGCAGCCAGTTGATGTTCCATAACCTTGACATCAATTCCTGGCATATCCGTCGGGACCCAGGCGAAGACGTCCGCATTTCTCCGGAGGAAGGTGATGAGTTATTTTCGAATCTTGTTCCTTAAGTTGGAGCCGATCTGCACAGTATGCTCTGCATTTTCATCATTCAGGAGCATAGATACGAGATCTTCCATAGGCTCGCCCCGCTCCTTAGTAAGGTCATCGCGGACATCCAGTCCATCAATAGGACAAAGGTCAGACTGGATGTTTTTCTATAGGGCAATAGAGTAACAGTATCTTGCTAATACCTGATCTCTCCTGATCTCTCCAATTCTACAGTTCGTTGGAAACTTCATCTTTAGATAATAAGTTGACATTACAGCTCGGAGCGCGTTCAAACCAGATCGACCGAGAATAGTATTATAGACAGATAAAATTTTTACGACTAAAAAATTGACCTATGTTTTAGCCAGCTTCGGACATCGTCCTACAACCATAATCAAAGTTATTATGCCCTCAACTGGCATGGCATCGCTAGTGAAGCCTACCAACGGGGAGTTAACAGATACCAAGTGGTTATTAGTTAAAGACATTCTTGAGAAAGCATCGTAAAACAAAACATCTGCAGAGCTTCCATTATCTACCAAAATACGGCGCACATCATAGTCAGCAATATTTAAAGAGATTACAACCGCATCATTATACAGAAACTAAACTCCTTGGGCATCCTCATCGGTGAAAGCAATGGGCTCTTCAGTTCTTCGTCTCTTCCTGAGCTCTGCTGATCCGCTGGTCTTTTCTTACCGAAGTCCTTCAGAGATAGTGTTTGTTGGGGATAAACCCCACTTCCACCGAAGTCCAGCCTTGTGCTTAACCTAATACAGTTGATAATCATGAAAGAGCTTTGATCGAGAATTCTCTCTCCAACGATCGAATCCCTTCCAATCTCCTCCAATGGCCGAACTCATCCAGTGGTCGAACTCATCCAGTGGCCGAACTCCTCCAACTGAACTCTGAACCTAATTAAACTCCTCAGCGGTTGAGCCCCAGCCGAACTCCTTTCGAACTCCTCTAGCAGTTGGACTTCTACGGAAGCCGAACTTCTTCTAGATTTTTTCTTTAGTTAGGCTTCTACGAGAGCCAAACTTCTTCTGAATTTCTCCTTCAGTCGGACTTCTATGGGAGCCAAACTTTTTCCAAACTCCTCCAGCAGTCGGACTTCTATAGAAGTCGAACTCCTTCCAGACTCCTCCAGCAATCGAATTTCTTTAGAAGCCGAACTCCTGCTGGATTCCTCTTTCAATCGGATTCCTCCAAAAGTCAAACTTCTTTCGGACTCCTTCAGCAGTCGAATTTCTTCAGGAGCTGAACTCTTTTCGAACTTCTTCAGTAGTCAGATTCCTACATGAGCCGAACTTCTTCTGAACTTTTTTTTAGATGGATTTCTACAGGCAATCCCATTACTGAATAGTTACGATTGTCATTTATCAGGATGATTATGATTGTCATTTATCAGAACGATTATGATTGGCATTTATCAGGACAGTTATGATGGATATTTATCAGGACAGTTACGACAGTCATTTATCAAGATAGTTACAACAAGCTTCATCTATAAAAAGGAATCCTCTAGATTCATTTTCTCTAAGCTCACTTTTTCTTTTCGAAACTCTATCGAACTCCTCTCTGAGCACTCCATTTCTATTGGCCAAAAGAGCTAACTTGACCGTCGGAGGATCCTACCGGAGCCACCACCACCGACTTTGGATGAAACTTTATTTTGTAGATCACCGATGGCGACCTCGTCTTCCTCAACTCTAGCTCAATCCAGTGTCAACCAAATTCTGCACTAACAGAATTGGCGCTAGAGGAAGGGTCCTCTATTTCTGAGATTCTTTTGATCTTAAAGGAGTGCTCAGCAGTCTCTCTTCTTTCTCTCTAGAGTTCTTTCCAGAAAAAATGCCTCCCAAGAAAGCTTCGACCCAATGATCAATGGCTTCTGCAGCCATATCTCATTCAGATACATCCATTCCAGCTCTGATAACTCAAGCTCCACCTACAGCCATGGTGGACCTGAAGTAGTTCAACCTGCTGATGCAGTGGATTCAAGGCTTTATCGAGATGGTGCAGGCCATGCGGCAGCCTTCGATAGTGACTCCATCAGAAAATCCACCATCAGGATGTTGGGAATCGATCCCAAGGAAGAGCATTTGGCCTAGCACATCCGTCGCCCTTAGGAAGGAGAAATAGAGAGCAGAGGATCCACATTCAGATCATGATTCTCCTCCAAAAGAGAAATAGAGAGCAGAAGTTCTTTCCTCAAAAAATTTTATAGGAGGATGGAATGAAGATCGACCATGCTCACGGACTCCCCTCGAGCACAAGCGAGACCGAACTTTCCCTCGAGTTTGTCATCAAGAAAGCTCCAACAAAAGGACATGAAGTTTTCCCCCAAGAGATTTTGCAGGAGGGCAGAATGAAATTTGATTGTGCTTACGGCCTTCCTCCGAATGCAAGCGAGGCCGAACTCCCTCTCGAGCTCGTCATTAAGAAAACTCTGACAAAAAGGCATGAAGTTCTCCCCCATGAGATTTCATAGGAGGGCCGAATGAAGCTCGGCTACGCTCATGGACCCTTCCTTCAAGCGCAAGTGAGTCCAAACTCCTTCTCGAGCTCATCGTTAAGAAAGCCCCAATGGAAGGTTACAAAGAAGTTCTCCCAAAATGTTTCACAACTACGCCCTCCTCAATGCTCCACAGACGTTGGTATGAAGCAAGCCAAAGACGCTACCGTAGCCAAAACCATCAATGATAGAGAAACAATAAGAAGGTCGGCCGTCTTCCGACATCATCAATGCTACCTCTGGGGGGGCTTGGTACTTCGACGAACCGTCATCTCTCAGTCTCAAATCCAAGAGAAGCTTGCTCCAAATTGAGAAGGCCAGCATAAAATAGAGGAGGTCGCCCAGCCCGGGACTTACCATCTGAAGAAGTTTGAAGGAACAATGCTCCCATGATCTTGAGACTTGAAGAATTCGAAAATGTACTGTCGGTAATTATTCTTCAATAAAACCTCTCTATTTCAACATTATTATTTCTCGATGTAAAAACTATCTGATGATAGGAAAGAAGCAATCAATAGTGGCCATGTTAGGAACATAAGAAGAACCTCATTCTAACATGAGCAAGTTGAAGGCCTCGTTCATTTTAGATGAGATGGGAGGAGAGGCCCTGACAATGGCCCTTATGTGCCCCCACAGTCTATTAGGAATAGGAGGAGAATCTCATCCTAACGTGAGTAAAGTCGAAGGTCTCGTTTATTTTAGACGAGATGGAGAGAGAAGTCCTGATAATGGCTCTTATGTGCCCCCACAGTCCATTAGAAATAGGAAGGAGAACCTCATCCTAATGCGAGCAAAGTCGAAGGCCTCGTTCATTTTAGATGAGATGGGGGAAGAGGCCCTGACAACGATCCTTATGTGTCCCCACAGTCCATTAAGAATAGAAGAAGAACCTCATCCTAACGTGAGCAAAGTCGAAAATCTCATTCATTTTAGATGAGATGGAAGGAGAGGCCCTGATAAGAGCCTTTATGTGCCTCCACAGTCCATTAGGAATAGAAGGAGGACCTCGTCCTAACATGAGCAAAGTTGAAGATCTTGATCATCTTAGATGGGATGAGAGAAAAGGCCCCAATGACGGTCCCATTATGCTTAATAACAACTGGAGATAAGATCTCTCTCAAGTTTTAATCTGAACTGGTGCAGAGCCCTAAAGAGGACTTCGATTGTAGATCTTTTTGTACTCCCTTTCTTCGAGTTTCGAACTTGAAAGTAGGAGGTTTATTGTTGAGGATAAATCCCACTCCCGCCAAAGTCTAGCTTTATGCTTAGCCTAATGTAGCTGGTAATCATGAAGAGCTTCGATCGAAAATTCTCTCTCCAACGATCGAACCCCATCCGATCTCCTTCAGCAGCCAAACTCATCTAGTGGTCAAACTCCTCCAACTGGACATCGAACCCAATCGATCTTCTCAGCGGTCGAGCTCCAACTAAACTTCCTCAATGATCGAATTTCTTCTTCAGTCGGACTTTTACAGGAGCCGAACTCCTTTCGGACTCCTCTAATAGTCGGACTTCTACGGGAGCCGAACTTCTTTTGGACTCCTCCAGCAGTCGGATTCCTTCAGGAGCCAAACTTTTTCTAGATTTCTTCTTCAATCGAATTCCTCCAGAAGCTGAACTCCTTTCAAACTTCTCTAGCAATTGAATTTCTTTAGGAGCCAAACTCCTTTTGGACTCCTCCAGCAATCGAATTCCTATAGAAGCCGAACTTCTTTCGAATTTTTCTTTCAGATAGATTCCTACAGGCGATCTCATTACTGAACAGTGATGATTGTCATTTATAAAGATGATTACGATTGTCATTTATCAGGATGATTACGATTGGTATTTATCAAGATAGTTACGATGGACATTTATTAGGACAGTTACGATGGTCATTTATCAGGATAGTTACAACAAGCTTCATCTATAAAAAAAAATCCTCCAGATACGTTTTCTCTAAACTCATCTTTTCTTTTCGAAACTCTACCGAACTTCTCTTTGAGCACTCCATTTCTGTTGGCCAGAAGAGCTAACTTGACCGTCGAAAAATCCTACTGGAGCCACCACCACCGACTCCGGATGGAACCTTATTTTACAGGTCACCGATGATGATGTCATCTTTCTCAACTCTAACTCGATCCGACATCAACCAAATTCTGCACCAACAATATTGATGATGTCGAAGGATGGCCGATCTGGCTCCTGCTCCTCCTTTCTTGATAGTTCTAGTTGCGGTAGTGCCCTTGGCTGATATTTTCGTCCCTCAGGCCAATATCGTAGGAATCGATCGAGCCTACCTCATCTGATGAGCTCCTCGATTTTATCTTAAAGCTAAATACATTCTTCAGTATCGTGACTGTGGTCACGATGATAGAGGCAGAACTTATTTGGGTTGCGTTTGCTAGGATGGGAGCACATCCTTTTGGAACTCAGAAGCTGCTCCTTAATCTCCATCAGTATTTGAGTTTTTGAAGCATTGAGAGGGGCATAGTTATAGAACCTTTGGAGGGAAGAGCTTCGTCGAGCTCTTCTATCAGGGCTTCCCTGCTTCCAAGCCTGGAGAGGAGTTCGAGCTTGTTTATGCTCAGGGGGAGGTTCAGAGCGTGGCCGAGCTTCACTCGACTTTTCTTCCTTAGAGGGCCTGCCCGACTCACCAATTCGCCGCTCTCTAGCAACTTCATTATCCTTGGCCTTAAAGACTTCTTCCGCTCGAGCGTACCCTTTAGCCCGAGCAAGCATATCGACAAAATTTCTGGAATACTTCTTCTTCAGAGAGAATAGTAGATTGTTCTTCTGAAGGCCATCCTTCAATGCAGCCATCGCAACAGACTGGTTCAGATTTCAAACCTCCAGCGTAGCAGCATTGAAATGATTGACATAGGCTCAAATGGATTCTCTCTCTTGTTGCTTGATGTTGATGAAGGATTTTGAACCTCGCCTAGGATGTCGGCTGCTGACAAAATAAGCCGCAAACTAATGACTCATCTGATCAAAAGAGAAGATGGAATTTGGCTTGAGGGTCGAGTACTAGTTTCTGACCGCTCCCTTTAGGGTTGATGAGAAGGCTCGGCAAAGAATGGTGTCTGGTGCGCTATGAAGTAGCATCATCATCCGAAAAGCCTTCAGATGGTCGACCAGATCGGTTGTTCCATCATAGCTCTTGAATTGAGAGAGCTTAAAATTTGGCGGGATCGGTTCCTGCATGATGCAGTGAGAGAAAGGTGGGTCGGTATAGATGTCATTACCGTGGGAGGGGGGAGCATGGTGGAGTTTCTTGATCCGTCAGTTCATCTCTTGTAGCTTCTGATTCAGATCCTCTCGATCACGGATCTCCAAGATCTTTTGACTGAATGGAGACAAAGTCCCTCCAGGAGTGGAGTCGTGATCAGAATAGAGGCTCTTCATCCTCTGCTTCTCCTTTTCGGAGGTCATCGGTCGGTTAGCCCAACTCGGTCGCCCCTAGATTGGATCATGGGATTTCAAAGAAACCTGCTCCGACTGAATCAACATCAGAAGCTACTGTTGCTGCATGACCTTTACTGCTTCTGTGAGGCCGCGAACCTGCTGGACTAGCAGGTTGAACTACTTCACATCTACCATTGTTGCAGATGGAGCTTAAGTTGCCGGGATGAGATAGGAGCAGGTAGATCTAGATGGGATCTGGCTATGGAGGCCGTCGATCATCGGATAGAAGCTTTTCTGAGAGGCATCTTTTTTGAAAAGGACGACTTTGAAAAAGTAGAGATCTCTATTGTGCACTCCTTTAAGAACAAGAAAATCTCAAAAATAAAGTGAATCCTTCCTCTAGCGCCAATTCTATTGGTACAAAATCTGATCGTCATCGAAGAAGCACTGGAGTCGAAGAAGATGAGGTCACTGTCGGTGACCTACAAGACAAATCTCGTTTAGAGCCCTGAGGGACGGCTCTGGTAAGACCCTCTGATGATCAATTCAGCTCTTTCGGCCAACAGAGATGGAGTAATCGGTAGAGAAAGTTGCAGAGTATTGAGAAGAAGGAAAGAGCCTAGAGAAAACGTATTTAGAGGGTCTCTTTTATAGACGGAGTCTGTAACAAACTGATAGTGATAGCTGTAATTGTCCGATAGTGGGCTGCTCGGGGCTATGTGGAGTTTGTTACGGAGGGTAGTGTTTGTTGTCGTGACATACCAGTCCATCGAGATTTAATAGTTGAAGTCTGGAGGAGTAGGCGTCAGTTGGCGATGAGTCTTTGAGTTACATCAATATCAAGGAAGCTCGGACTCCTCTTACGCAGTTTGTGGGTGAGTTGATTCATGCCGTGTGGGGCTGGATTCGTGTGAAGACCTTCCTGGATGACTGTGAAAAGTTTGACCGCTGGAGGAGTCCAAAAAAGTTCGACTGTCGAAGGAATCCGAAAGGGGTTCGGCCGCTGAAAGAGTCCAAAAGAGATTCGAACGCTGGAGTAGTCTGGAAGGGATTCGACCGTTGGAGGAGTCTGGAAGATATTCGATCGCTGGAGGAGTTCGACTGCGATCACGAGTTATACCTGATCGAGCACCAAATCAAACTTCGGTGGGAGCGAGATTCACCCTCAACAGATACCAATAATTATCTTATAATAATAAAATATTATAAAAATATTTTTTTTAAGATCGTGAAATTTTAATTTTAAAATAAAGTTTATACAGTAAAGATAAGCCTCTTCAAAAAAAATAACCAAAAACATATGTTAGCCCTTTCTTATTTATTTATTTATTTTTGAGATGAGCCTACATAACACATCTATCGTTCCTCTTCTTTACTTCTCGATTTTTTATTTAAATATTGCAATCTACCCAATACGGATGCTGATATAATCTTCTTCGTAACCAACTGCACTTCTCCTCGGATTTTGCATCATAGTGCCCATCTCCTTGATTCACTGGTCAAATTTGATTAATCTTGGTAGTTCGGCCCGACAAAGGTTGTCCATGGCTTGGAAACCGATTCTAAAAGGGTTTGAGCATGACTATTCCGTCAAGTCCTTTCTGGATTATTCAGTCAAAGACCGGTTGCTGTTCTGCGCAAGCTGATCAAGCTCGGCCAATAGATAATCTTAATGGTTGTCTGTGAGCAGCAGGTTAGTCAAAGTTTATAGCTGCTGAATGAGCAGGTTAAACTGCTCGATGGATACTTCGGCCCAGAGAGTGGTTGCTGCTGCAAGCTAAGCGTCTAGACCATAAGGCTCAATTATTTTGGCTGGTTCTGCACAATTTCCCGACTGCTATTGATTTGGTTATTTCTCGTAGGCTTCATCTTCTCGAGTTTTCGCTTTATATATGTATATATATATAGATAGATAGATAGATAGAGAGAGAAATGGCACAAATCTATCACCATCAAAACTTGATACGGTGGTCGAAAGACTTCTGATCGATCACCACTTTAGGGAGATGGCGATCTATGGTGCGTTTATTGCTCTGCAAATAAGAATAGAGAAAGCTTTCACATAGAACTTCAAGGGATGGTAGAAAGAAAGAACGAAAAAAATCAAAAAGTAGGAAGTAAAGAGTATATATTTTTGTTTTCTAAGAAAAGTATATATTTTTGTGTCTCCTCTATGTGCTTGAAATTTTTTCATAGGTCAAGAAGTTTTATTCTACCGGATTTGGGTTCTGGGTTCCTTGGCTTGGAGGAAATCTGTATCTTTCTGAATCAGTAATTAAAGTTTAAATAAATTATCTCTCTATTATGCCACGTGCCGTCTTGCCATTGGCTGATTCGTTTCGGCCATATCAGATGCCATAAACCAATCAACTTTCCAAGCGAAACCCCAAGGATTCCGTTGGACCACCTTCCTAAAATTAGAAACCCCACTCCCCCCCGCCGCCCCTTCTTCCCTCCGTTGGTCCGTTTCCAAACTTTGAAACGGTTCCACTCCTCTTCCTCCCTCGGAACCTGCCATCCCGCAAATTAGATAATTTTTGGCCACTCGCCAGCTCCTGCTGGATATTTCAACTCCCCATCTCAACTTTTCTTTTCCCCGCCAATGGCCTCCTCCGTGGCCAGAATGCCCACCGACGACTGGCGCGACCCCAACCGGCTCGCCACCGGCGTCTTCGTCGCCCACGCCCACCACCCCTTCGGCAAGTCCCTCAACAAAGTCCTCGTCCGCGACCGTGACCGCGTGGGCGTTACCTCCTCCCCGTCTTCTTCCTCCACCCCTATGGCTGTTGGTGGCACGGACGCCATAATCCCGAGAAAGACCGAGCCGTCCTCCAACGGCGGCGAGGACGCCGTCTCCCTGGCCACCCAGAAGCGTCAGTCCCAGATACTGAACCGGTGGGCGGCCCGCCAGGCCAGGCAGATGATCACCACCATCGAACGCCAGGCCCACGAGGCCGAGATCTCCGCCCTCACCACCACCACACAGCCAGTCTCTGCCCGCGCTGCCTCCTTCCTCCGAGACTCCTCCCCCGCCCTCTCCGACACCTCCGCCGACGGCTGCGGCGCTGCCAGCTCCAACGCTTGCAGCAGCATCGATCTCTCGCCGAACGTGCGGGCATCGTCGCTGATCCAGATGTGGAAGGAGCTCGAGGCCGAAGCCGGCTTCGCCCCCAGCAACCGCACCACCAGCGCCGATGGCAATTCGGGGTTTCCCGCCGCCGCTGCCGCCACCATGGTCGAGGAACCCTCCGGCGGCTCCGACCCCTGCGATGATTCGGGGGCGTATGGGGACTGGGACTCGGAAATCATCATGACGACGGTGCATTCGTCGATGAGCGAGAGCGAGCGGGGCCGGGTAGGGAGCATCGTGAAGATGCTGAGCTCGGCGAACGCGACGCGGAGCTCGACGGCGACGTCGTGGAGCGAGGAAGTAGAGCCGTTGAACTGGGAGAGTCCGGGTGTCTCTGATCATGGGGAGAGCCAGAGTCTCCGCACCACGCGGTCCTCCGGTGTGGATTTCCGTCGCGTGAGAGGGCGGCTGGAGATGGAGGATTTGCTCGCAAAGCTAGAGAAGGAGCGGCGGGGGGAGCTCGCTGCAATGGCCGAGCGTCAGCCCGTTTCCCGGTTCTCGTATCGTGGCCGGCTTCAAGTGAGTTGCAGTATATCATCATCAAATAGATTCTCTCTCTCTCTCTCTCTCTCTCTCTCTGGCACGACAAGACTTTTAATAGACATGTTCTTATGTCATCTTCGCGTAGACAAGTAGTCAATTGAACTACCTCGCCATACATCTTATGTTTTTCCCCATTCTTGCATGAAAATTTGTTGGAGCCAAACGTATACACTCGTTTGAATTCTCATTGCATCATTGGAGAAGAAAAGATTCCTGTAGAAATGATGGTATTCTTTGTTATCAGTAGGATGCTTTCTATATTAAATTGATAAGTCGGGAATTTTATATTTTATTATGAATATGAAATGGATTCTCTGATTCTAAATCATGCCAAACATAGACACTGTTATTTCATATTTTTCCCTGTGATGCTTTTGGAACGGTAATAACTGTTTCTCATTTCATATTAATAGTTCAAAGAATTTGGAGGAAAAACGGATAAATTACCAAAACCATGCACTGATGCAAGACATTGTCCAAAATGGGTTTTTGTTAATATTGGAAATCTTGTTGTATGATTTAACTATAATAATGAGTGCTCGAATTAAAAGTAATGCATTTCATGGTTCATAACCATACACCACATGGACACTATTCTTGGTGGGGCTTTTATCGATCAACTTGCACTATAACTGATATCAATATGCATTTTCTCCAGTCAATGCTTAGGCTAAGGGCCCTGCATCGAGAAGTGGTGGTCGAAGACCAACAACAGACTGTGACAGCAACTTTAGAATTGGATCGCTTGCAAACTGGGTCTACAATCTCATTCCTCAGGTACTACCATGTGCCACTTGGTACAATAATAACATTGGTGTGTTTATCGGTTGATTTGCAAGTCATAGTATTGCTTGGTATGAATGAAGCTGTAATTCTGGATAGCACTTAAATGCCAAATCCTTCGGTAAATTGCTTGAGAACTTCTATATTATGACAGTATGCTACTTATACAAGACAATTTTATTTCCTATTTATATTATGTCTTGGCTCTAAATTGTAATATTTTATGCAGTAATTGCCTCATTACTAGTAGAAAATATAATAGATTAACAAAATGGAATTCTCTTGTTGTGTTTTAGGAAAATGTCTGTGAAGAGATAGATGATACTATATATTTCTTTATTATGTGCATTTATATTGATTGTTTTTGAATTGTTTAATTGAGAAAATGATGAATTCATAATTATTTCAAAAGCTGGTCCTGATTTGGCTGGCTATGATAATCATCTGATGTCCTTGTTGACCAACATCAGGCAGAGATTTAGCAACAGTACACAACATGATTGTAGTGGAGGGCCAGATTTGGAAAACTCAAGCCATGCACGTATTCAGTTCCCTACTGATACTCATGGTTCAGATTATTCCAATTCTGCCGATCAGTGTACTGGTGAAAGCAATCAATATCATGTAGTTGTCTCTCCAAGAGATTTAGAAAGCTCACCAGCTGAACTCAATTCACCTCATTCTAGAAGTGATGATCTACAAGAAGGAAGCCATACTCTGGACAGTTCTTGGGATGACAGAAGTTTATGGGTGAGCAATCTTGATTGGCAAAGGCCTCTGGATTCTTCACCCTCACATGATTCAGAAGGTGACATCATAACAGAGGAAGTGGAATCTTATACCCACCGAAATGTCAACAGTGATCCTATGTGGATAACTGGTTCCCCCAATTCATGGAGAGGATGGGGAGTCAGCAGACAAGCAGCATACTGTGACTTTGTTCGAAATTTTTCAGACAATGAGGAAATTCATGATCTTCTAGAGAGGTAGGTGTGGTTGATTTCTGAGCTGATTAAAACTGTTAAAATTTAGGTTATTGTAGATTTAGTTTTCTACAACTTAATAGTCAGCATTGATGAGCAGGCTTGAATGGCAATGTGCTTTTTTAATATACGATGTTACCTTGGGCTGGCCAGCTTTGTAGCTCCGGAACCGTAATTTTATAACTCTCTTCTTGGTCCCCTTCCCCCGACTGAAAAAAAATCTCTCCTTTATTGTGTGCAGAAGGAGAGTTTCCACTTCACTTGCGAGCGACTTCTGTGATAAAATGAACCGGCTGATCTTGTCATTCTTACAAAGACAAGGTCACCAATCATTTGATGATAATTTTGCAGAAGATTATGAAGAACAAACTTTGTGGAGACAAAATGATGAGTTCCAAAATGCTGATCAAGTTGCATCTGCATCATCATCATTGATACCCGTACCCTATCAGACACTAAACCATCCAGAGAGTTGGCAGCACACTACATTCAGACATCATTCATTTCAGAACTTCCCAGTAGGTTATATATCATTTCCTTAATGAAAAATTGTATGTATACAAAACTACATACAAATGTTCATACATATTTACATGTGCATATCTGCCTACATACGTGCCTATACATGTATACATCCATACAATATATGCATACTTCTCTTTGAGTTTCAGTTTTTATATATGCTGATCCGAGGTAACCCTAGATAGGAATACTTAGTGAATGAGGATATAAAGCAGCCCCCAAACGGTTGTGAAAAGGGTAGATGATTATGATTATGATGTTTGCTTACTAAATGTTACTAATATGACAGGAATTGGAACCCATACATGAGTTGAGGAGTGATATAGCAAAAATCCATTGTGAAATCAGTGAACTGCGGAAATTGGTAGAGAGTTGCATGGAGTGGCAGGCAAATTTGCAGCACTCTATCAAACAAGAGGTTTCTGATGCAGTTCGTCAATCTGGTAAGTGCTTGCATTTCGTTTATCAGCTATCAAAGGATTTGTTCTTTCCCAAGCAGGGAAAAAAAATTGTATCCACGATGTATGTGGTCACACTCAATTTATTAATTTCTTTGGAACGACAGTTGGTCTGGGGAGTGCCACAAATTTTTCAGGGCCAAAAACAGGAAGGAAAGGCAGTTGCTGTGTCTGCTATGAAATGCAAGTTGACTCACTACTTTACAGGTATGTTGTTTCTTCCACACAAGGTCTCCATGAGAAATGAAGATTTATGTATGATGGCTTATCCTTCTCCCAGATTTACACCATGCCATTCCATGCCCATACGACATGTCCTCCCTCAAATTTCAGAAACAACTTATTTAAGGGATTTGTTGCTAATAATCTTTAAATCCGGTCAAATGTGTTTATCCATGCTCAAATCTATGAAGTGGGAACTACTGCATTGTGCTTCAAAGTCATCAGATTTACTCCAAGTCACTCTAATAGGGGTGCATGGTATTCTTTTCAGGTGTGGGCATATGTGTACCTGTTTCAAGTGTGCCCATGAGTTGCAATGGAGCAGTGGGAAATGTCCAATCTGCAGGTCTCCAATTGTGGATGTTGTTCGGGCATATCCTAATTCATAAACTGGACCTTGATGATGGCCCCCGGCTTTGTAGTCCAATATTCTGGTTATGGCATGGATTTTTGAAGGCTTACTAACTTTCATTAGCAAAATCTGCATAATCCTCTTGAGAATAGCAACTACCTGACTATAGTATCAACTTTTGCCTGCAATTAAATCTTTAACATCAAAAGCTTTCTCATTTTCAAATGTACTTTCTGTAATGTTGTTAATGAGTGTATGGTTTCCCTTTTTGTCTTCATTGGCATTAATGAGGATAAAATACATCCTCTCCTGTTTTTGAGGAAATGCTGAAAATAAAATTTGACATAACTTTACACATGCTTGTGCTCTGAAAGTTGCCCTGGTTGCAGACTGTATATTTGCATGTATTTAGCTTCTATGGTGGTGTCCTCGTAGTACTTCTAAAATGACGCAATGCTACCTATTCACCACCACTTAAAGTTATGCTCATGATAATGAATGAAGAGTTTATTTCTGGTAAAAACTGGATTCGCACACTACAGCAATGTTTTGTGAGCATTTGCACGATGGTTAGGTAACGTCTGTATTGTGCAGCTAAGGACCTGATGTTTCTTGATTTTATGGCTGGTAGAGAACGCTTCTTGCTTTTGGGAAGGTACTAAGCATCAATGAAAGGATCAAGGGTATATTTGGTTGGGAGGAGTTGGATTCCAGGATGAAAATGAGAATAAGTAACTTTTATTCTAATCATTTGGTTGGAGGAGTCTCATTTTCATTCTAATTAGAGGAGAGAGTGGGAATACTTCAACCTCTCAAAATTCAATTTCTATTCTTCTCTAGTATTCAAATTCATTCTAATTATGAACCAATTCTGATTTTGGTAGAGACTCCGTTGTATCATATTATAAGTGCATTGCCCAATGGTATAAGATCCTAAAGTTTCATGAGACATTGGTGCTAAGATATGAGGAAAAGAAGTTGCAAAGAATCAAAGGTCAAAGAACATTCCACAAGATTCTTCTTGTTTAGTCATCCATGTTGATTATGGGCATGACTTCTAAAGAAGTGAGAGGAAAGGTGGTGGCATAGCTTGAAGGACTACAGGGTCAACAAGGCTCAAGCCTTTGGATTGGAAGAACTTAATGAGATACGTGACATTTTCATGGCCGGCAAGGAGGAGGTCAACTTCCTTGCTAAGAATGTGTGTCCATCTTTTCTGCCATGTAAGTTTTCCTCTGCTAAGGATGCTTCATTTGGGCAAACTGAGTGACTAATAACATACTATACTGGGAACGATGGACGAGAAATATAATAGAAGAAGTTGTGATGGATTTTTCTCTTATGATAGTTTTTAGAAAACTGGATCGCTAGACAATGGTATTGCAAGAATTAGCTACCAGTGCGGCTCTATTTCAAGAAGCTTTTTTCTTTTTCTTGTTTATATATAATAGCAGTATGATCTAAAATAATTTTATCTTAGATCCATGTTGGACATGATCCACCTAATAATGCCCATGGGTTGCAATGGAGCAGCTGGAAATATCCAAAAGTAAGCATCACATAAACCTATAAAATATTGATTAATTAAAGGGGTAATAAATAAAATTACTCATGTTATGTTTAGCTCAAACTATAAGCGCAAGCATAAGAACTCTATATTATAAGAAAAATATTTTCTATATTATGGATGGTATAGCTCTATGGATATCGATCATAGTGATTCACGAATACATAGCATTTTATAAATTTTTCTTCTCATGTGGGCTCATGCACTCGTCAATCATGTGCAGTATTCACGAAGCTATACCACCTAATGTGCAGAAAGTATTTTTCATATTAAAATCAACATTTAGATACTATAGGGTGTCACGTGTAAAAGTTAAATCAGCTACTTTTACACATAAATCCTCACAGGACGCAAATATCACGCATATCCGTCCGCGTGAACTCGAGCTATTTTCCGGTGCCTACGGTCGTCCGTTCACTGCACCTGCATCGCACGCGTCTAGCGTTCCGTTGAAAGGTTTTAGCCCACGGTCCGTCGATGGTCGCCGCCACCCCCCGCCCTCCCCCTGTCCCCCTCCCTCCCCGATCCTGGAGTTGAACGCCGGCAGCGCGGCGAAGGTCATCGTGGAGGCGCTGCTTCAGCGCTTACTCCCCCTTGCCCGCCGCCGAATCGAGACCGCCCAGGCCTAGGTCCGCTCTTCCCCTCCCTTGTCCCCTCTCTCTTCACCTCTCGCTTTCTCGCTCCTTCTTGATCCATAACTGCGTCACCGAGCGATGTTTCTTCCCAAGAAATCCTTTCCAAGGGCAGGGCAATTCGGGGGCCTCGATTCAGGGTTCTTGATCGGTTCTTGAGACGTTTCTTGATAGCTAGTCGTGGTTTTCTCGAAGCTGATCTCATTGCAGAGAATCTTTTGCCCTAATTTGTGTTTGTCCTTTTTCCGGGCTTTGTCTCCTTTCCGGTGTTTCTTTCAAGCTTTTTCGATGTTTTTCTTCCCTGTGGAGCTCTAACCCATTAGCTCAATTCCTCGATTTTAATTTGCTTTATCCTATGTGCAAGAATCTAATCTTTCACCAAATTTTTGGTTTGCAAAGAATGGTGATATTCTTGCGATCGTATATATATTCTAGAGCTTAACTAGCTTGCTTACATTCACGCAAACTCTTTGTAGTTATCGTCCTTGTGTTACTCATGTTGGAAATTTTTTGGTCTTTTTACAGAATGTAGTGGGATCATGAAAACAATAAAGAAAAGAAGGTATGATTTTGGTTAGGATCGACATTTCATAAATGATATAAGAAAAATCTAGATTAGGTTGGTGGGGTTTCAAGTGTGAATAATAATTTTGAAGCACGAGGCTATTTCCCTTGTCATTCAATAATCCAGGAATTATATGGTGATTGTGTACAGTTATTTTCTTTGAATTTCAGAAGTTGTTGTTTAGATTTTGTTGAAGGGTTGTTTGCTTGCTGACTGTCCTATTCTGTTAACATGATATATCATATATGGTGGGAATATGTCTTGAAAATTTTGATTTAGGGAGAAATAAGAAAATTCAGAGAATTTGTTAGGCATTGCAATTCAAAGTTTTGCAGGACTCTGGGGACCACTTTTTAAATTGATTGCACATCATCATCATCATTCTTCTTCTTCTTCTTCTTCTTTACACAAATATATGATTGTTGTTTTCATTGGATTACATGCAGAATCATCATCATCATCATCATCATCATCATCATCATCATTCTTCTTCTTCTTCTTCTTCTTCTTCTTTACACAAATATATGATAGTTGTTTTCATTGGATTACATGCAGAATAATTCTTTAAGTTTATTTCTCACTTCGAACTACATATAAGAAGCATGGTAGACAATATGTTCGACCTTCTGATGGTTGATCCATCTTATGAACAAGTATTAGATTTATTAGCGATGGTTTCTCATCATATGCCTGTACCGCTTTTGGAGCTCTTCTTCTTCTTCTTCTTCTTGTTTACACAAATATATTATAGTTGTTTACACAAATATTTTATAGTTGTTTTCATTGGATTACATGCAGAATAATTCTTTAAGTTTATTTCTCACTTTGAACTACATATAAGAAGCATGATAGACAATATGTTCTTCTTCTTCTTCTTCTTCTTGTTTACACAAATATATTATAGTTGTTTTCATTGGATTACATGCAGAATAATTCTTTAAGTTTATTTCTCACTTCGAACTACATATAAGAAGCATGATAGACAATATGTTCTACCTTCTGATGGTTGATCCATCTTATGAACAAGTATTAGATTTATTAGTGATGGTTTCTTGTCATATGCCTGTGCCTCTTTTGGAGCTCTTCTTCAGTGGAGAGAAAGGTATGTATAAGATTTTATAAGATTTTAGATTCTTTTTGTCCTGATTCGGTTCTTGTTGTTGTTGTTTACACAAATATATTATAGTTGTTTTCATTGGATTACATGCAGGATAATTCTTTAAGTTTATTTCTCACTTCGAACTACATATAAGAAGCATGATAGACAATATGTTCGACTTTCTGATGGTTGATCCATCTTATGAACAAGTATTAGATTTATTAGCGATGGTTTCTCGTCATATGCCTGTGCCTCTTTTGGAGCTCTTCTTCAGTGGAGAGAAAGGTATGTATAAGATTTTAGATTCTTTTTGTCCTGATTCGGTTTAGTTTTGTTATTTTGACCTTGATTTGCTGGCAAAAAACATCAGCCATTGCAATATCCATGCAACATATGCAACCTTTGTAGTGGGTCTTCCACCTTCAAATAAGAACATAGAATGTCATCCCATATAATAAATGTTTTTTATTGGGAGATTTGATTCGTCATCTTCAATACTCAAAGCATCAATTTGTCAGTTTGGGTAGTTGGTATTTTTCCTTTGTATTTCATTTGTTTAGTTATAGAGGGCGAACCTTGGCATGATGGTAAGATTGCTCCACCATGACCTAAGTGTCACTAATTTGAAACACGGAAATAGTCTCTCTGCATGTGGAGGTAAGGCTGCATACATCTGACCCTCTCTAGACCTCATAGTAGATGGAGCCTTGTGCTTCAGGATGTCCGTTTTTTAATTCATTTGAAAAGTTGTCTTTTTCCCTTCTGTATGCAGCAACAAGTTAGAGCATGATTTCTATCTATATTGTTCACAATCTAAAAGGTTTTAAAGCCAGCCATGAGGTAAGGAATTCTCTGATATTCCTTGGTTTGGGTGCATACTACATGTCATGCAATATCTTTTTTCCCTTCATCTTTCTTAGGAGCCCAATGGGAAAAATGTCGAATGCAGAAAAAATTCTATCTTGTGACAACAGAACAATCCCTTTGAGAAGCTTCCTCTCTCCTGCTGCCTGTTACCCAGTTGTTGTTTGCTGCTAGTATCTGATATATCTCCTTTTTTATGAGAATCCCCTATACGTCAGATTTTATTCCTGATAACTGTTAATTGCATACTTGCAGAAATGTCTCATATTGTTTGATGTTGGCTTTAAACTGTATTTTTTTCAAGGAGGGGACATCAGAGTATTAGATTCAAAATGGGCAACTTTTGCCAGAAAGGGAGAACTTTTTGGTGAGGAATACAGTCTGGTAAATTTTTCTACAAAATTCTCTTTTTGCATGCATCCCAATAAAACTCATTCACTTTATTGGATCATTGCTATTTCTTGAATACTCATTCTATTGAACTTGTTCTGTGCATTGTTGGTGTATGCTATGTGGGATTTGTTTATGAGCATTATCCCAACTGAATTTATTCATTTATATATCCCAGCTGTCCATCACTCACTCATCCCCAAGAACCTGCCAAATGCAGTTTATGTCCCATATGTTTGTTCCTTAAATATGCAGACTGACATCCTGAATTCTATATTTTCATGGAAATCATATGCTGCCCTTGCAAGACATTTTGGGACTGGCAGATCATTCTAAAACAATGTTTCAATCTTGGCTGAGATACTTAGCCAATTTTTTGATTTATATCAGCATTAGGCACTCACAAACTAATTGAAGATATATATGTATGATCTTTATTTTCTTTATCCTCAGAAATACCCATCAAACTAATTAAGTGATGAACACCAAGATTCCAAAGCATATGGGCTGCAAAATCCAAATACTTAGGTAGATACTTGGAGATGCCTTTTGCATGAAAAGTTATCCCTACTATTGTCATGTTATTTGATCAAGCTAGTTTAAAGTCTTCATGAAAAGTAGGTGAGCGTATGTCAGCAAACTATTAATTTCTGGTGGCTTCAGATCCAATTATAACTTGCCATTTGGCAGGGTGGAGGTGGAGCATAGACTTGCACAAATTCCACCTATAGAGTTAGATGGGAAGGCTCATCAGTCACAAGATGCAGAAACCAAACTGGACGAGGGCTAATGTATGCAAGCCTTGCATGCTCTTGTCCGTCTGATTATAGAGATGATGGTGGCTTTAAAACAGCTAAAGAGCTCTTTCATCTCATTTTCCTGTCCCTGTGACATGGATCTGAGGCACATGCTGTAAGTTCAGACTTCAGAGCAATGATCACTCTACATTTCAGGTATCATATTTTGTAGCATTTTTGGGAAATTGTAGCTCTATGTACTTCTGCCATGTTGACACTTTGTAAATCCTAAATTATTTTATGTTTCAATATCACAAAACTCAGTTTATAGTGGAAATTTATAAAACTTCCAGAAATTAATGTTTGCAAAGATTGATGGTAATGTTCATAATATGTGGGGAAAAATCACTCCATAAGTTTGAAATCTGTTGTCTGTGTTTTAAAAAACCATGTTCATGGAATATTTTAGCATTTCGGTTTGAACGATGGAAAAATGGATGTGACAATGTTTCAAGATATTAAGACTGTTGAAATATTTAATAGTGGCAGTTTTGTCTGTTGTTATAACTTACTATGAATGTTTAAATAATGAACGAACATGGGTTTGCCAACCAAAATTGTTTTCATGCAGGCTTAAGTTTGTCATAAAGTGGATATTATAAATATACTTTTAACAAGTATAGTGCCTATCTAGTAATAGCTAATGTTACATTATTAATGCCATTCATGACTATGTGAATTAGGTGGCTCCTAAAGATTCTTCTCACAGTTGGCTTGATATGTTAGAAGAATGATAGAAAACCTTCTTCTTCTTCTTCTAATAGACCCACCTCTTGAGGGCTGACAGCAGCCATAATTGAACCACTGCTCCCTTGCCTAAGTGGTAAGGGCGATACTGTCCAAGCAAGAACTTGGTGGTGGAAGAACTAAAATTGATTTTCAATTTGTTTTCTAATAAATATATCTGTTGTCATAAAGAAAGCGAGATAAGTTGCCATTTTGAACCTTCAAATTTTTTTCTTCTGTAGCTCTATCATGCGGATGCTCATGTAGTCATTAAATGAATTCAACAAATTGCTCAAGTTGAATGTGATTATGCACAAAAAATAAAAAAAAAAGAAAACCAGAATTTATATCACTCCAAATCAGGCGTGGCTCATGAGGAAGGTAATACGTAAGAGAAAGTCTCCTAATCAAGAAAAGGGTAATTATGAAGGATAATTAAGCAACCAAACTTGTGACGCTATGTAGACAATGACAAGCTGGCATACACACCCCCCTTCCCCCAACACACACACACACACACACACACACACACAGACAGAGAGAGAGAGAGAGAGAGAGAGAGAGAGAGAGAGAGAGAGAGAGAGAGAGACCCCTTAAAAGGGAAAAAGAAAAGGAAAAACACAAGGGGTTCATTTGGGGGGAGGACCTACCAACATTAAATTCTGTGTGCTTTTGTTGCCATACATAAATACAAACCAAGAGATATAGAGTTATTCTTATATGTTTTGCCATCATATTTACTGGAAGATATACACATCTTAATTTAATTTTTACAGAATTATGTTCAACTAAAGGCCTCCCTCCAATGGTTTGAGCCGACTGCCCTTTTCCTTCCTTGTCTGCCCTTGATCCTTCTCATTGCCAAGCCTATCTCATTGCTAGGGGGGCTATCTCTTGCCAATAGAGCTGCTGCTCTGGCCACAGACTCATGGTCAAGTGCCTTCACTTCTTCTTCAACCTCCCCGCCTTCACCACCCATTTATCATATTTGCTGCTAGTCTCATCTTGCTATCAGCGGTTGCCCTTCTTTAGTCCCTCCCTCTTCCTCTTGTTTGTGCTGCTTGATGATTGTTTAGGTAATCACCACCCTTTCTTCCTTGATTGTTGCAAACTATGGCACCAAAAGGGCATCACCTCTCCTTTGTTACTTAGCCGCTTCCTTCTCCTGTTCTTATAGTCACCTATCATGTCCCTTGCTTTGTGAATTCCATGAACTGCAATGTCAGAGAGCATTGTCCTTCATCTGCTTCCTATAGATCTGCACCATCTCCTTTGATGCAGATAGCCACTTGTCCAACAAACTCGCCCCACTGATGAACCTTCATTTTCCTCTAGGAGTGTTGCATGCTCATGTTTTAGCCACCCACTACAAGGTTGGCCGCAATATCTAATGGGTGAGGGGAGTAGCTAGTTCCTTCTTTCATGCTTGTTGGACTATCTCAAGGGGCAACAGGGTGACTAGACTGGGGGGGCTGGAAAATTAAACCAATCCAAGCAAAATGCGACTTAAACATAAATCTATGGAAAATTAAAATCTCGACCAATACTTTAAACACATTTCCATTTCATCCTCCATGCAATTTTTGGCATTGGGTTTCTCAACCTAACACTCTCATGTTCTTCACTCTCAAATTCATCTATGGTGATGTACTCTTCATCTTTAGTCTTATTCCGATAAACAAATTCATCTTTTTCATTATTTATTGGAAGGTGAATCTCTTTATTTCTAACTTCAACATTTGTAGATGCATCTATTCTCCTTCTGATTTGCTGTGATCTTTGCAGTCCAGACCCTCATTGACATGTGCAACCAAGGTTCGGTGCTTACTGCCCCATAGCGGGTGTACCTACAGAATTAATACTTATTATGGGGGCATATCGGGTGTCAGTGCATGAAATGTACCATACTGATACTGCACCAATATGGTACCAGTACCAGTACTGAAACTAGTATTGCAAACCTTGTTTGATGGAGGCCTGATGCACATTCTTTTCAAGTCAAGCCTGTGAACCAGATTTAGTTCACGTGAAAAATGCTGTTAAAGAACATGTATTTGGTGTGATCCACTAGATGATCTCACATGTATGCAAGTTGCTGAAGCTTCAAAAGCTAAACAAGCGCTGAAGGGGCATGATAACCAAGAGGGACAACAAGAGCATCTACGAACAGTAGAAGTGAAAGACAGTTCAATTTCCTCATGTTGAATAATGGATCCAAATAATGAAAAGAGAGATGCTTTGTTTTTGAAAATGTAACTGAGTTTGAAGGGTATCCTAATAAGATTATTCCGAGAGTGAAAATGTATGACTTGCTGGTGGTGAGGAACCCAATGCCAAAAAATGCATATAGGATGAAATGGAAATAAATTTGGAAGATCAGTGAGTATTTTAACTTGACATAGACTTTTCCCCCAATTTTATGTTGGTTTATGGAATATCATGTGGTGTATGCTAGGGCCTATGAGCCTACAATTACAACTCTTGCAAGTCATGACTGTATAAACGTTTCATGTTCCCATATTCATTGATGTGTTTTACTATTGTGTACCTAACTCTTCCAGGTTCTGACCATGTCTTGATTTTTTGGATTGTGAAAATAGGTATAAGCAAAGGAAGTTTTTGGTCATAAAATTTGTATTTCTGCATCTTCTTATGTATGGCACTGTAGGCTTACATAATTTAATGTTTGGTAAGCTCCTTGGAAGATGGCCGGCTAGGCGATAGTGGCAGTCTACCACCTGTCCTTGCCTAGGCATTTGATGACCTTGATGGTTGATATTCAAAGCCCGTTTTGGAGGCAGACCAGAAAAATCTGCTTTCCCTATCCCAGTGGCCTTGCAGACCATTTTGTTCCCTATAAGGGCATCTAGTGTATAAAACCACATGAAAAATTTTTATTTAATTGGCATTTGAGCCATCTCCTGCTATGCTTACTACATCAGGGAAGATATTGTGCTCCTATTTTAAAGTCTTTTGTTATGCTTTAGAAAAACTCTCAATTCATTTATAATTTCTGATAACCTCAAGCATCAGTGTAGATACTTTTTAATTTATGCTGAAATCTGACAAAATCATAGACTTCCTCAAATTTTTAAGAAAAATTTAAAGAGGTGATTAAAGCAAGTAAAAATCCAACAACTAATTTTCAGTATCTAGCTCTATTTCTTTGCGATGCCAAAACATGCACCTTTTTCTAATCATTTTCTTTCAAAAGCGGGATGTACTTGTTTGTATTGATGGGTTCACGTCCAAATCAATATGAAATGGAATTTACTATTTTAGTTCTCCATATTGTATTGTATCCTCAAAATTGTTTTTTGGATGATATCTAGCTATTACTCTATTGAATCTATACCTCATGAATAGGTATAAGTGATATAATTTTGCATTGGATCTGATCTTGTATGAGCTTTTATTTTTCTCCAACTGGAATATCAGCTTTAAAATTAAGGAGGTTTTAATTGTAAATTTCTTTGTTGCATCTTGCAAATTTTTTTTGCGTAAAATTGGAATGATTTGAAACAAAAAAAAAAAAAAAAAAAAAAAAAAATCAACCTTTTACCTTTTTTCGCAAGGTGCTGCCACTGCTTTTGGTCATGCACACCAGGAAGTATGCAACAATGTTTGGCAAGCTTGCTTCTTTTGTTGAAGAAGTTTCATCAGGGACTGAAGGAAGAACAAAATGGAAGGTACAGCTGACTGGGCCACTTTTCTTTATCACATACAAGTATGCCAAAATAGTTATTAGGTTTATTTGGTAGGTTTGTTTAGCTAAATGCATAATTTCCATTCAGTTGGTCAAGCAATTCAGGTTATTGATCAATCTGGGTATATTTTTATTGGCTATTTTGGTGCCCTTTTGGTAGTGGCATGAAATATTTTTGAATATCATGCTCGATTAAGCTTTTCTTGTCATTGGTGCCCTTTGGTAATGGCACAAGGATGCTTTGACTCACTGATGGATGGATATTCTTTCCTACAGCTTATTTTGAATTTGGATTTTAGTTCTTAAAAACTTACATTGAAGTCTTTGTTAGTGCTTTAAAAAGCAAGTGGTTAACTAGTCAGGCCTATAGAACATTATATTTTGGAAAGTTTGGCATTTTAATTTTGCTATTATAGGGAATGTGCTTCTATTAGGTGCTAAAATGTGCATTGTGAACTTGTTTTTTAATCTATTCACTAGCAATTCATAGTGACATCAACCCTCCAAGTCATAAATATGCATTTTAGATTATTAAAATACCATCATTTCAAAATTATTTGATCCATGGAAACAAAGACAATAATAGTCTCTTTACTATTTCATGCACGTTGCATATTAATTTTTTAAAGATATATCTGAAGATTTTACATTTTCTTATTTTGCCTATGTATATATATGTATAACTTGAGCAAATCAGTGGGCTGAGCCATTTGAGTGAAAGAAAAAAGGCAAATCTACTCTCAAGTTCATTTCATAATTTCTCCAGCAGAATCTAAGTATATTTGAGCATTTGATATGCAATCATGTTTGTGAAAGCCTTACAATGTTTGTATGCATGCAGAATCTTGAGGTCCACCAGTAAGAATTTCTTACTCATGCTGCAAAGATATACTGAACAATTGCTGGGAAGATTTGGCCTGGGATGCTTAGCCGGAAACCTGTTTTGTGCTTACATTTTCGGAGATTCATTGAAAAAGTCATACCGTTGTATCAACACATCATCTTCTGATAGCTTTGAGTAATTACCACCTCTTTGCTGTGCATTAGCTTCTGTTCTGAGATATCTAGATCCAGAATTTGTGGAGTTGAAACTCTGAGAGGTTTGATGTCAGAAATTAAGATAAGCCTTTTGACCTCCTTACCTGGTGTGATGATTACAGGCATCAACATGGGGCCAGGATAGATCAGGTCAGCATAATCGGTCAAGAGGATCAGTAGACAAATTCACATTTGACAAAGAGGCTGTTGAGCATGTGCAGGCAATTCAAGGGAGCTCCATGAATGCTATTGCTTCTCTTTTATATGGGCATATTGTTTTGATGATAATGCTAGAAAGATGGCTGGTCGAGTAATACCTTGGATCAACAGTTTTTTTATGGAACAAGTGCCTAAAGCACGTTATGCTTATTCACTAGTGGTTCCACAAACGCTATCATATTCTAAGTTCACAGGAAAGGGAGGGAGGACATGTGGCTGGTGGTCTGGATAAACAGAAAGGTGGTCGCCTTCAATTTCTCTTAGCACATGCTTCCTTGAAAAATCTTCTGCAGACAAAGTTGGACCTGTTTCCTGCTTGAATTGACCAGGTAAGTTTAATCATCTTCTTCTTTCTATATGTTGCATATTATGATATCTGCCTCAGAAGTTCCATATGACCTCCGTGCAAACTGCACAATCTTGGGTGGATTATAAATTATAAAGTTGGATGATAAAGCTCTTGTGAGCATTATAGATGTCTTGCTGAAGAGCAATACACAGTTGTGAGAATAACCGTTCTGTTCCATTGAAAAACTGGGGCTAAGGATAGTGATACAATTTAAGTTACAATAACACGTTCTCTGGTTTCAATTGGAAAGGGAAGAGGTACGACAGAAACTAAAAAAGAAAAGAGAAGAAAGAACACTGACCCTTCTAGAATTCCAAATCACACTGTAGAAAAAGAAAGGGAGGGAATAGTAAATACCGCGTTCAGGGATACATGAGATCAGTTTCCTAATGAGATCTGGCTGGAGGGAGAGATTCTTGAAAAGCCTTTACTATGTGACATGGAGACATGAGATTGGTTTCCTAATGAGATAGAGGAGCTCTGGAGAACTGTTGCTAGCAATATCTGCAATATCATTCCAATTCTTGGCTTTTTGATCACCACAGAAATTGAAAATTGTGATTCTAACATCAGCAGAGATAAGTGGAGCATTTGCGATATAATTTGCAGTAGCTGAATGCATCTGCTTATATATTGCTTGCATTTGCCGCAACAGACCATTGATCGCTTGGTTTGCAAGCTGTCCCAAAAGATGATGGAAGAGTTCTACCCAAAAAAAAAGGATACTGGGAGAGTGTGAGGTGCCAGTAACACTAGGTAAGGTGGACTCTGCTGCAGATCTTATGCTAGAATCAAGGTTTTAAGTTCTAGAGGGAAAGGGGGCGTCTTGGGCAAACTGAGGTAAGTGGCTTTGACACTAACTTTACTAATTTTTGAATTATTGATAAATTTTAATTTATATAAAGAATGAAAATACAATTTAAATTGATATTATTGGCTCTATACTCACATCTCTTTGTTTAATAAATGAAAGAAGAATTTTAGATCACTTCTATTATTGAACTGTATGGGATAAATTTTTATACAAATTTTCTTTTGAGCTTCGTGTAGCATTGCCATGTCTGTTCCGGATTTAGGACATGACACTTAGTATTGTGAGAAAATGGGACCGGGATGGGGTTGTGACTCCCAAACCCATCCATGTAGGGAGAGAAGAAGAAAGAGGGAAGAAAGAAAGGATGGAAATATGAAGAAAAGGAAAAAGTGAATGAAAAGAAGAAGAAAAAAAGGAAGGGAGACAAAAAAGAATAAAAGGATAGAATGAAGGAAAGAAGGAACAAAGGAAAGAGAAAGAAAAAGAAAAAGGAAAAAGAAATAAAGGGATAAGAAAAAGAAAGAAACAAAGGTAAAAGAAAAAGAAAGGAAGGAAATAAAGAAGAAAAAGAAAGAAAGAAAGGAATGAAGAAAGGAGAGAAACAAAGGATATCTAACGGATGCATGATTGGGACTGCTATTAGGATGGGGTGGGACAGTAGTGCATTTCATTCTATAGAGAAAGCAGGACATCCTGGTCTCACAAGATTTAAAACCTTGCTTGGAATTTTCTCAAGGGCCTACTGCTTCCGAGACTGCAACTATTATAGATAACCAACCTCACATGTCACCATTGCTTGTTCGTGGGTCCCTTAATGGCCCTCTTAGAAACAGCAGTAGGAGCCTGAGCTAGCACACTTCTGCAAATACAGGCCGCAGCATCTCTGGCCCATTAAGCCCGATACCTGATGATGTCAGTAGAGCTACTACTACTACTGTGGGTAATTCAGGGCAGCTCCTTCCATCACTGATGAACATGTCAGGGCTGTTGATGGGCGTCCGGAGTTCAACTGCAAATTTGAGGGGTCACCATGTGTCTTGGGACAATGGAGATTGCTTAATTGATGCACCAAACTTTGGTGAGGATATTTTGCATCCTGGGAGCAGTGGCCTTCATGGGATGAATATAAGCGAGCGCCAATGAGCCTTGCAGGGGAACCACCCATCAGCTTGCTTTCCCATGCAGAAATAGCATTGATTCAACTTGCCGAAATTAATTATGAGAATAATGACTTTTGTGAGAACTTGCCATTGCTCTTCCATGTTACATGTGTTTCTATGGATAGCTCATAAGAAATTGTTCTTGAGCACTGTCTGGATATGCTTGTTAATCTTCGCTGTTCACTTGCTTGTTAGAATTATATGAGATTGAGAGCAGTGAAAGGGAGAATAAGCAGCAAACGTTGAGCTTAATAAGGTACATTCAGTCAAGCATGGCAGTTTAATGTCGGAGAATGGGGCCCCTACCCTTGTGAGAACAGAACTTGCCTGTACTGTACTGCTGTAGGCACTTATACTGAGCATGGTGGATGCCTTTTTTCCAAGGGACCTTCGTGAAACATGGGGTGCTGAGCTACTCAAGTGGGCTATGGAATGCACATCCAGGCACCTTGCATGCCGTTCTCATCAGATATGCCAAGCTACATGGCTTAGTGTGAAAATTGATGGTTGTGTATTGCTCCTCCAGTGCAATCATAGATGTATGGGAAATCCTATTCCAGCAGTTTTAGGCTTTGCAATAGAAATAGGAGCCTGAGAAGGTGATACTCTATTCACAGCTTTTCTTGGCTGCGTTGTCATGTTTCATATATAGACTTTGTGCACATCTATTGTCAGGTGCTGGAGCTCTTTGCCCAAGTAATTGATTGGCCTGAGGTGATACTCTACCTGGAGCTTTTCTGGGCTGCATTGTCATGTTGCATATATAGACTTTATGCATATTTATTGTCAGGTGCTGGAGCTCTTTGCCTGAGTAATTGATCAGAAGTTGTTCCATGAACATGATTCGCAGGTTTCAATAAGCAATTGATATTTCATGCCACCATCTAGTATGCCCTGTGACAAGTTTGATACCAATGGTTGTGATGCAACAGAATTTCGCTGGCAAGAAACATGGACTGGTGGAGAACCATTGCCAGCAGAGAGTGGATAAGTGCTGGCCTTTGAATGTGTGCATTTGCTAGTGCTGAAAGGGCTCATGTGCACTGTTAGCCATGGGTCTGCTATTGAGGTACTATCTGGAATTACAGTTTCCACGTGCAATTCTATTTTGGGGACTTCGGAGTCACGGCTTTGGATGTACATCACAGGCTTGCTGTTGGGGCATGGATTACAGTGTGCGAGGGAACCAGTCTCCACTGGCTTAGCTTCACCTCTACAACAGCAGTACCAGAAGGCATGCTATTCTGCATCTAACATTTCATTCTGGTGCCATGCACAATTGCTAGAAGATTTTGCAGAAGTATTTCTAGCTTATTCACATGGTGAAATCATATCCACCAAAGATCTCTTTAACCATGCATCACCACCAATTTGTGCCCATTGATTTCCAAACACCGATTTTTAGCATTTGGGCGCTTGCTGGGGTTTCTTGAGAGGGGTCCAGTTGATTACCAGCGAGTGATACTCTTGATGCTTAAGCACTGCTCCAGCAAACTCCTGTGGATGCAGCTTGGAGTCCACATGTATATGCAATTGTATCACAGCTTGTGGAAAGCACATAGTGTTGGGAAGTATTGAGTGTGCTGGAAGTACCGTTGCAGAGCTGTAGCAGTGTGACAAGAGGGCACATGGATGAACTGGGGTCAACTGAGTATGGGTTTGAGAAAAGGTTTTGCAAGGAATAATTACACCTCAGAGCTCTTTCAAGGTTCAGAGTGGTCGGTTGCAGTATGGAGTTGGATCGGGGCTGGGGGCTGGATCAGGAATGCAGGGTGGTGGGGTTATAACAGAAGGGGGTTGTCACCGAGAGAAGTGGCACTGCAGAACACTCCTTGGCGTGTGCTTGACATGTGCTTTTGGTGGGAAGAGGGGCTAGAATCATCCTGTGCCGCTTGTTGCAATACTGGGACATGAATGCGATGCATGACTCAACAGGCAAGGATCACATCTGTTGGGAGTAACTGGATGGAGCTAATTTGTAAGTGGTAACTATTGTGGAAGTCCAGCTGCTTGGCTATCCATGGGTATTAAGATCAGAGCAACACACCCTGCGTATGCACACTGGGACTTGAAGCCTTTAACTAGCAAGGCACCACGAGACTTGATGGCCCAAATGGCAGAATTTGTCATGACTGTGTATATCCACTGCTTTAAGTATTTCCCTATGGTAATCTTCTTGGAACCACCTTGCAAGATTTTGTAGCTGTGTTTGTATGTGTATGTAAGGTTCTTCCCCTGTTTTACTCCATCCTTCTCTTCACCCTTAACCGCTGCCAGGGGGGGATTTGTTATCCATTTGTAATATGGAAAGCTTGATCATCCTATCATCTATAATCAAATATTCAGGAGTGCTGTTTCATTGTTGTAACTACTACTGTCGCTGCTGCTACAATGCTCCTGGCGCACATTACAGACTAACAGCTGATCTTGCCTAAAGCTGAAATGCTGTAATTGACACAAATGTCTGTCCAGAAATCTATTCCCCAATGAACTTATGTAAAGGAGAGTCTGTTCTACTTTGCTTTTCTCAAATGGTTAGACCTGGTAGCAAACAAAATTTGAATACTTATTCTCCCATCTTTTTGGGTATTTGATGATGAAACATCTTGATCATACTGCTGTTTACCATTTAAAGAGTTCGTTGGCTGCCAAATTTTGTTATTTGGATAACATTTATATTGTTATCATTATGGTGGATCATCTAAGCACATTTTTCTGGAGACAAATATTAACCCTAAGGAAGAGGCTGCACTGCCGAACAAATTCAATAACCTTCAATTTTTATTGCTATACTTTTTAAGATGGTTGGTTGTATATGCTATTTTTTATCAAATATATTACTTTTCATAATTAATAACAAAATTTCTGGGTTCTTTCTAATTTCCGAATCTTTGGTCCTTTCTTTATCGTTCCTAAAAGTTGCACATGAAAATATGCATCAGGTTAGCCTTTATGAAAGCTAATGCGGGATAAACTTAGGGTACAGTTGGACCTGGACTGAGGTTCGTACAAATGGAGGCTTTTCTACAAAATAAATTTAATGGGTCTTGTTGGGGATAAATCCCGCTCCTGCCGAAGTCCGGCCCGATGCTCGGCCCAATGCAACCAGTAGCCGCTGAAGAGCTTTAGCGCCAGGCGCCAGGCCGAGCCTCTACCACAGCCGAACTGCCTAGAGGCCGAACTTCCCAGCGCCAGGCTCCGGGCCGAACTCCCACCGCCAGCCGAACTTCCTGACGGCCGAGCTCCTTGGACTCCAAGCGGCAGGACTTTTTCGGGAGACGGACTCCTCCCAGACGCCCGTTCGGCCATCCGAGCTCCTCCCGGGTTTTTCCTTCAGCCGAACTCTCCTACAAGCCCGAACCCATTCGGACCCCACGGCCGAACTCCTTCGGACCGACTTCAGGCGAGCCCAAGTGGCCGGACCCCTTCGGACCGACCCTAGGCGACCGAACTCCTCAGCGAGCCCTGGCCGAACCAACTAGCAACCGAAGTCCTTCAACTGGCCAGCCGAGCTTCTTCGGGCCTCTCAGCGGTCGAACTCCTCGGCAACCGTCCCGAGGCCGAACTCTACAGATGGCCGACCCTTCAGCCAGACGAACTCCCCCAGCTTCCCCTTCGGCCGAACTCTGTTACAAGTCCGAACTCCTCCGGACGAACTGTCGCCTGCAGCAAGATCGGACGGCGCCGTCCTCTCCGTATCGGACTCCATGCGGCCCACGACTCGCCAGTATGGCTCCCACGATCCACCGGACGACGCCTTCCTCTCCGTACCGGACTCCATGCGGCCCACGACTCGCCAGTATGGCTCCCACGATCCACCGGACGACGCCTTCCTCTCCGTACCGAACTCCATGCTGCCCGACGACTCTCTGCCAGACGGCACAGCCGTCACCATCAACTAAGCTCCGCTATAAAAGGACCCCTCCCGACATACTAAGGCTAAGCTCTCTGAACTCTCGACTCTCTAAGCTCTCCTCCTCATCTCTAAGCTCCGGAACTCATTCCGAGCACTCCATTACTGTTGGCCGGAAACTAACTTGACCGTCGGAGGGTCCTGCCGGAGCCACCCCCCCACCGGTTCCGGACGGGACTTCGTTTTGCAGGTCCCCGGCGGCGACCTCAGCGGCCTCGACTCCGGCGACCTCCGGCGAGGACGGATTTCTGCACCAACAGATTGGCGCTAGAGGAAGGGCCTGAACCTTCGAGGTTCCCTTGTTCTTAAAGGAGTGCTCGGCGACCCTTCTCTTCCCTCTCCAGAGATCTTCCTTTTCTCTTTCGAAGAGAAAACGCCACCCAGGAGAGCTTCCGCACGGCGTTCGGTGGCCTCTGCGACCCGATCCCGTCCAGGCCCGTCTGTTCCTGCTTCAGCCCCGGCGGCCTAGGTTCCACCTGCACCCGCGGTGGATGTGAAGCAGTTCGGCCTGCTTGTCCGACAGATCCGTGGCCTCACGGAGGCGTTGCAGGCTATACAGCAGCCTCCGGTAGCGACTCCACCAGCAAGCCCGCCATGAGGGCGCGAGGAATCAGCCTTAAGGAAGAGCCCAATCGCCCCGAAGAGAGAAACGGAGAGCAGAAGTTTCCCCGCCGAAGCGGAAAGAAGTTCGGCTCGGAGAAAAGCCGGGCTCCCCCCAAAGCTCGGCATCAAGGTGAAATGAAGCTTCGGTGGAAAGCCGAACTCCTCAACTCAACCTCCAAAATAAAGTTCGGCGCCGGCAAGGACGGAACGAAGCCCCCCTCCCGGAAGGTTCCGCAACTACGACCCGCTCCTCTAACTCGAATTCTCGGCAAAGTTAAGAGCCAACCGCCAAGACCTGAAGGACTACGGCCTCTCCAAACATGCGCGATCAAGGAGAAGATCGGCTATAGGCACTGCCGTAACTGAAAAGACAAGAAGGTTGGCCGTCCCGCGGCGTCATCAACGCCACCCCGGGGAGGAGCTAGGAGCTAGCTACATCGGTGATTGTCATCCCCAGCGACAAAGTCAAGAGAAGCATGGTCCAAATTATGAAGGCCGGCATGAGATAGAGGAGGTCGTCTGGACGGGACTTACTGCCCGAGGGAACTCCGAGGAACAACACCCCGACAACCCTCGAACGGAAATGCGCTGCGATCATCTTCTCTTCGGTAAAACTCTCCCCTCTCAATAATATTATTTCTGGATGCGAAAACCATGCGTAGTGACAGGGAAAAAGCAGCAACCGTGAACAACCTCGGTTAGGAACAGGAGGAGAACCTCGTCCTAACGCGAGCATCAACCTCGGCTAGAGATAAGATCTCTCCCGAGCGACCGTTGACAACCTCGGCTAGAGATAAGATCTCTCCCGAGCGACCGTGAACAACCTCGGTTAGGAACAGGAGGAGAACCTCGTCCTAACGCGAGCATCAACCTCGGCTAGAGATAAGATCTCTCCCGAGCGACCGTTGACAACCTCGGCTAGAGATAAGATCTCTCCCGAGCGACCGTGAACAACCTCGGTTAGGAACAGGAGGAGAACCTCGTCCTAACGCGAGCATCAACCTCGGCTAGAGATAAGATCTCTCCCGAGCGACCGTCTTGACAACCTCGGCTAGAGATAAGATCTCTCCCGAGCGACCGTTGACAACCTCGGCTAGAGATAAGATCTCTCCCGAGCGACCGTGAACAACCTCGGTTAGGAACAGGAGGAGAACCTCGTCCTAACGCGAGCATCAACCTCGGCTAGAGATAAGATCTCTCCCGAGCGACCGTTGACAACCTCGGCTAGAGATAAGATCTCTCCCGAGCGACCGTGAACAACCTCGGTTAGGAACAGGAGGAGAACCTCGTCCTAACACGAGCATCAACCTCGGCTAGAGATAAGATCTCTCCCGAGCGACCGTGAACAACCTCGGTTAGGAACAGGAGGAGAACCTCGTCCTAACGCGAGCAGCAACCTCGGCTAGAGATAAGATCTCTCCGAGCGACCGTTGACAACCTCGGCTAGAGATAAGATCTCTCCCGAGCGACCGTTGACAACCTCGGCTAGAGATAAGATCTCTCCCGAGCGACCAACCTCGGTTAGGAACAGGAGGAGAACCTCGTCCTAACGCGAGCATCAACCTCGGCTAGAGATAAGATCTCTCCCGAGCGACCGTTGACAACCTCGGCTAGAGATAAGATCTCTCCCGAGCGACCGTGAACAACCTCGGTTAGGAACAGGAGGAGAACCTCGTCCTAACGCGAGCACCAACCTCGGCTAGAGATAAGATCTCTCCCGAGCGACCGTTGACAACCTCGGCTAGAGATAAGATCTCTCCCGAGCGACCGTGAACAACCTCGGTTAGGAACAGGAGGAGAACCTCGTCCTAACGCGAGCATCAACCTCGGCTAGAGATAAGATCTCTCCCGAGCGACCGTTGACAACCTCGGCTAGAGATAAGATCTCTCCCGAGCGATAAGATCTCTTCCGAGCGACCGTGAACAACCTCGGTTAGGAACAGGAGGAGAACCTCGTCCTAACGCGAGCATCAACCTCGGCTAGAGATAAGATCTCTCCCGAGCGACCGTTGACAACCTCCGAGATAAGATCTCTCCCGAGCGACCGTTGACAACCTCGGCTAGAGATAAGATCTCTCCCGAGCGACCGTGAACAACCTCGGTTAGGAACAGGAGGAGAACCTCGTCCTAACGCGAGCATCAACCTCGGCTAGAGATAAGATCTCTCCCGAGCGACCGTTGACAACCTCGGCTAGAGATAAGATCTCTCCCGAGCGAGAACAACCTCGTTAGGAACGAGAACCTAGAACTCGGTTAGGAGGAGAACCTCGTCCTAAGCGCGCGCAGCTGCAGGAGATAAGATCTCCCCCCTGAGAAGCTCACTGCAGGAGATAAGATCTCCCCGAGCGCACATCAACCTCGGCTAGAGATAAGATCTCTCCCGAGCGACCGTTGACAACCTCGGCTAGAGATAAGATCTCTCCCGAGCGACCGTGAACAATCTCAGTTAGGAACAGGAGGAGAACCTCGTCCTAACGCGGGCACGCACCTCGGCTACAGGAGATAAGATCTCTCCCGAGCGCGCACTTCAACCTCGGCTGCAAGAGAGGAGGTCTCCCTCGAGTCAACTTCAGCTGATGAAGACAATGTCGCCCCCGAGGAGCTCAAATCCGACCTCGACCGTAGGAGGCGAGATTTACTTCGGCTTCAACATCAGCTTCATCGACTTTAGCTGGAAACGAGTTCCATTTCAACTCCAAACATCGACTGGAGATGAGGTCTCCCCCGAGCTTCAGCTGCAACAAATGCGGAGCCTGGAAGAAGACTTCGGCAGTCGCCTGTTTTGGTACTCCCTTCCTTCAATTTTTGAACTCGGGAGTGGGGGGCTACTGTTGGGGATAAATCCCGCTCCTGCCGAAGCCCGGCCCGACGCTCGGCCCAATGCAACCAGTAGCCGCTGAAGAGCTTTAGCGCCAGGCGCCAGGCCGAGCCCCTACCACGGCCGAACTGCCTAGAGGCCGAACTCCCCAGCGCCAGGCTCCGGGCCGAACTCCCACCGCCAGCCGAACTTCCTGACGGCCGAGCTCCTTGGACTCCAAGCGGCAGGACTTCTTCGGGAGACGGACTCCTCCCAGACGCCCGTTCGGCCATCCGAGCTCCTCCCGGGTTTTCCCTTCAGCCGAACTCTCCTACAAGCCCGAACCCATTCGGACCCCACGGCCGAACTCCTTCGGACCGACTTCAGGCGAGCCCAAGTGGCCGAACCCCTTCGGACCGACCCTAGGCGACCGAACTCCTCAGCGAGCCCTGGCCGAACCAACTAGCAACCGAAGTCCTTCAACTGGCCAGCCGAGCTTCTTCGGGCCTCTCAGCGGTCGAACTCCTCGGCAACCGTCCCGCGGCCGAACTCTACAGATGGCCGACCCTTCAGCCAGACGAACTCCCCCAGCTTCCCCTTCGGCCGAACTCTGTTACAAGTCCGAACTCCTCCGGACGAACTGTCGCCTGCAGCAAGACCGGACGGCGCCTTCCTCTCCGTACCGGACTCCATGCGGCCCACGACTCGCCAGTATGGCTCCCACGATCCACCGGACGACGCCTTCCTCTCCGTACCGGACTCCATGCGGCCCACGACTCGCCAGTATGGCTCCCACGATCCACCGGACGACGCCTTCCTCTCCGTACCGAACTCCATGCTGCCCGACGACTCTCTGCCAGACGGCACAGCCGTCACCATCAACTAAGCTCCGCTATAAAAGGACCCCTCCCGACATACTAAGGCTAAGCTCTCTGAACTCTCGACTCTCTAAGCTCTCCTCCTCATCTCTAAGCTCCGGAACTCATTCCGAGCACTCCATTACTGTTGGCCGGAAACTAACTTGACCGTCGGAGGGTCCTGCCGGAGCCACCCCCCACCGGTTCCGGACGGGACTTCGTTTTGCAGGTCCCCGGCGGCGACCTCGGCGGTATCGACTCCGGCGACCTCCGACGAGGACGGATTTCTGCACCAACAGGTCTCTTAGCGGAGATTTCAATACGTCTGATTTTGTTATCTACGTCTGATTGGTGGTGAGTTTGAGAATGTTTTGATTTATTGCGAAGAAGAGTAAAAGCATGGAATGGAAGGGAAAATGGATTCCATTTGGATATTGTATTCCGTAGAAGAGTTCGGATCAAATAAATATAGAGGGTCACTTCAGATGTTTGGATTCAAAATTCTATAGGAATTGTGGATTTGAGCGACCATCCAAGTCATGTACTGATCTTTTTTTGATCCCCATGGGATTGTCCATCCTAAAAATATTTTGAATTTGTCTAAAAATAGCGTAATCTAGCCAAATTTGAATGGTTGCATTGTCTGATCCATGAATTTTATGAGATTTTAGATCCAATCATCTTGAGAGTTTTGGCCTGCATCAATGATTTTCCTATGGCAGAACGAATACTGCCTTCTTAGCTTGCCATTTGTACAGTGAAGATTTGTGATCTAGTTTGCCCTTTTACTTTCCTTGTTTTCCAGACTCGCAAGAAAGGGAAGCATTCATCTCATAATGTAATTGCTTCCTTACATATATGCGTCGTGTGAATGGACGCAAAATGTGGACTGATGTAATTGTCTATTTTCAAACTTGAGCAAAATCTTTTACCAAAAAAAAAAAAAAAAAAAAAAGCACTGGACGCAAAATCATTGTCCGGCCCAATTGCCATGTCAGACCAAACCAGATGCCATCTCCCCGGCCGTTCCGGTCCGATCCCACCCACCGCACCGGAGAGTGGGGGAGAGCCCGTTTCTATAAGAAAACGCAATAAAGTAAAACAAAAATTAAAAAACAATAGGGGGAAGGAGAGGGGGGGAGGGAGAGATCTGTAAGGGATTCTCACGTTCTTGTTAAATCCCTGCCAAAGTTAGGGATTTTTCCCCCTCTCGCCTGAGTTCTATCTCCTCTTCCCCTCTCCAAGATCTCGTCGCTTAATTCGTTCTGTGATTCGACTATTTTGTTCTCTCGATTCGTATATTTTTTTCGGATATCTGAGCTTCTTGCCCGTTCTTTCTATAAGTTTTTCTTTGTTTTGAGATTCGTAGTTTTTCTTTGTTTTGAGATTCGTTGCCGGGCGGCGTCGGAGTGGGAATCCTTGGTATTCTTTGGGCCGGTGCAACGGTAAGCATCGGAGATTTTGGGGTAAATCGGGTGGGTCTCGGGGTTTGGGCATGGCTTCGGCGCACGTCCTGCCAAATTCTGCCGCTTCTTCACGCAAGGGCCATCTCGAAGCTGGGAAGAAACGGGTGCGATCTCAATCCGTTTTGCTATGTGGTTTGATTTCTTCCTGTTGTTTGTGGAGTTTTCTGAGATTTCTTATCTAGAAGTGCCCAAAATGCTCATCGATGATTGCAAATCTTGAAACTTCTGAGAATTTAGACAATATTTGAATTGCGGATTAACTAATCTTATTTTAGGGATAAATTGGGGGAAGGTTTTAAACTAGTCATTTTCTAACAACTCTTGTAAAGACTCTTTCTTGGGGCCCGTTTGGTATTTAATATGGAAACTCTAGTTGCCACTATTTTATACCTTTAAAATTATGAAGTTATTTGCTTAATTTTGGTATATACCACCTGGATGGTAAGTGAACCTTGACAAATTTCCATTTTAAATGTGTTTTCTCTTTGTGGGAAAATAGTGGTAATGTTTGTGCAATTCACTTGTTCGCTGATTTACTATTTTATTCATTTGTTTCACAGTTTTATTAAACTCTGCTCACGAAACACGATGATGGTGATTGGGAAAAAAAAGCCAATTTGGGATTTCGTAGAATATACAAGGATTTGAGTTGGGGTTGTAAATTTTGAAATCTTTCATTTCTCCCTCATTTCCCAGTTCCACTTGAAAAGTGCAGTTTAAATAGCATTAAATGTTTAGAAGACATTTTGCTGCTGCACTCGTATGAGACTTGCATCATATTTTGCATGAGTTGAATTGCTACTCTCTGTTTTATTATTATTATTATTATTTGACATCTCAATTTTTGAATATTATTGCACCACATGCATCTTTTGTTGTGTGGACATTAGGTGTATTATTCAGATCTTACTCTTTAATGGGGGACAACGCTGATATCTGAGGTTATTGTTTTCCCTTGACCAGCTAGAGGAGTTCCGTAGGCAGAAGGCTGCTAAGAAGGCAGCATCTACTGGCCAGTTGCAGTCAGCTGATGTTGGTGAACATGGTAAACACGCTCAAAATAGTGAGCATGTCAGAGATGGTTCTGTATCTGGTAGAGATGGTACTACTGTCACCAATCCTTCTGGGTCAGTTACATCTCATGAAGATAAGACAGCTAGTCCTTCCCAAAGCACTGGGGCTGGTTCTGCAAATGGGACATCTGCAACCTCTTCCTCCTGGCTTAGCAGCAATAATGCATTACATGGAGATTTAGAACAAGAACCTGTGAGGGATGAGGTTTCTAAATTATATGGAAGCTCGGGCTTTTCTCAGCTGGACAATGGTTATTATGACCATTTCAGAGAGAACAGTGAGCTTACTCGTACCAAATCTGAGCCAACTGATGTTATTACAGCGGATCAGCTTACTAGTTTAGATTCGCTTCATGCAAAGCCAAACATTGATAAGAAACCAAACCTTTCAGATTTTCTTCCTGAGAGGTCAGAAAGTGTTTCCACACGGGACTGGTCAGGGCTTCCCAGCACTTCAACTGATACTTCTGGAGTACATAAAGGTATATGTAAAGTTCATATTTTTCATCAAACTGGTTACTGATGATTTTATTTTCTTTGACTTAACTTCTGATATGGGATTTTCTGATTTCTGCTAAACCACCAAATAAACAGACTCGTTTCTTGGAGTGGAGCAACCTGTTCGTGGTGGCAGCATGGATTATCATAGTGCTTCGGGCATAAATACAGGAGCTGGCCAGATTGCTGATGCCATTAGTCGTCGCCTCAATGTTGGCAGTGCACCTTGGCATGGATCAGAACCACCATCTGCAGATGTCCGCTCAGCTTTTAGAAGTTCCTCTAACCAAAATCCATTTCCTTCATTTGGCTATGGGACTACTTTTGGTCGATCTCGTCCATCTTTTCTTGACTCCATCGGTGTGCCTAGAGTATCTTCTCTGTCCCACATGCCTGATGACAAGCCTGAGAAAGCTAATCCACCTTCATCTTTTAGTAGTTCAAATTTTGACAGTACAGAGACTCACCCATCATCTTCTCAGCAACAGCTGTCTGCAGCGCTTAGCACTATTGAACAATCTTATAACTTGAGAACTATGGATGTTAACATTGAGAAGGAGCCATCCTTGACTTCTGTTTCTAATGATATGCCACTTTTGGAGCAGGGAGTAGAGGATCATGATATGCAGAGGGACCACACTATCCCAATTCTGAAGAAAGATGAAGATTTTGCAGCATTGGAACAGGTGATTGTACTTATTGTTTTACGCACCTTTATATTAGCTTTTTTGTTGCTCCTTTTAGAGGCTAATACACAAGATTGAAGAAAAACAGGAGTCAGGTAACTGTTTTAGTTTCCTTTCACAAACAGTGAATATATATATTGATTTCCTAGAATTTTTGTTCATTTGTTAAACAATTCATAGTTACTATAGAAGATATTAGAGCTGCAGTTAAACATAGATATTAACAACCGTACACAACCAGACCTTTCTGACCCATCCAAACTATTGATGTAGTTTAATCTGATGCATTTGAATGTTAAGTGGAAATCCAATTGAAAATGAGAAGACTCTGCCTTGGACCTACTTATATGACTTCTAAAACAATAATCCTTTGAATTTGCACTTCTCCATGTACTTCAATATTGATGAATTATCACCATGTTGCATTTGTTATAATCTTCACTTACTTTGAACTGCTAGGGATCTTTTTCATTAGTGTCCATAATGCTCTTTTTTGCAGCACATTGAAGATTTGACCCAAGAAAAATTTTCCCTGCAACGAGCTCTTGACACATCACGAACGCTAGCAGAGTCATTGGCTGCTGAGAATTCATCTCTGACTGAGAGCTATAATCAACAGGTGTGTTATTTAATTGTGAATTGGTCTGAAAATGTATCCTGCATTTAAAAGTTAAAAGACTAAAGATTTGATTGCATGCATATTATCCCTAGCAATTCTAACTTGATCTCATTTGGTACTTGTCACACGTTGCTTTAGGTGTAGTAAATACTGCTTATCTCTTAAATGACATGCCACTTTCTTTCCGGTTGATGTGGAGCATGCATATTTTCTACATAATATGCTCATTGATCACTGTAACAAAAGCTAGTATACTCCCATTAACTTTTCTTCTTGTCAGTGATTGTAAATACATCTAGCAGCCAAATTCTGTTTAGTAACAATAAGGAGGCTAATAACTACATAAAGATTTTGATGTCATCAGAACATCAATTATATATGGAATGAGAACAAGGTCTTACTTTTCTGGTTGGTTATGTGCAGCCCCATGGTGGGGATTTCAAGTTCCTCTTTACTTGGAATAACTATTGAAGTCATTCATGCAAAGGAAAATCCAATGGACTAGTCTTTGTGTTGCATAAGGCTAGATTTAATTACCCTCTGTCACTATATTTAGGTAGGAATATAAAGGAAAATAAGTATTATATGGTCAGATATTAGGGTCCCTATTCTTTTTAAAATGTAAAAGAGTTTTCGCTCTAGTCAACCTAAGATTATGCTTTTTATTTTTGTTGCAGTACATCTTCAGGTATGTAGAAATTGATAAATTAAGCCTCCTGTATTTATTGCTTTATAGTTAGTATTAAATTTAAGCTTCGATTTTTGATTCCAGGGAAAGGTTATCAGCCAGCTAAAATCCGACATGGAAAGGCTGCGGGAAGAAATCAAGGCTCAACTAGTTAAGTCTCTTTGCCCTCCCCTTGTTTGCATTGTGTGTTATCATAATAGACATGAAAGATACTATTTATATGTATATAAAGAGAGATATGGACTTTGCTCCTCTCAAGAGAAGAGTGTATCTACTCTTGAGTCCAACATCAACAGAAGGGCATCTAAATTAAAGATTCACATCATTGATCATGATTTATATCACTAGAAATACTTGGAAAGCATTTGTAGTCCTCTAACCTATGCATCAAGTGGGTACAAAAATAAATGGTTAAAATGATGCAAAAACGTGTTTTGCTATGATCTTAGTGTTAAAATCCATTTATTTTTCTTTTATGTATGTTTTACAGATGTATAGCATGATCAGTAAGATGGAGTCTCAATTTAAATGCTTTATCATGTATTTTAGCATATTAGTACAATGGAAATAGTCCATTAATTGTCTCTATATGACGCATAGGCTAGAGACTACTATAAATTCTCTCTCCTCTTGAGAGGAGCGAATGTGTGTGTAAGCTATCTCAAGTATATAGCTATAATGAAATTTTATGCATTGATTTTGGGGTGACTTGATGCATAGTGTAAGGATCTAGAGAATAGATGATTTTTTTTTTATAGATATTTTAGGCCTTCTAGATCACATCCAATGCTCCCTTTTGCTTTTTTTGATCACCAATATTAAATTTGGTAGTGGGTGTAAAGTTCTTTCTTTGCGTAAAGTTCTTTCTTTGCACCCTATACATATATGTACAGACACACGTGTGTGTGTGTGTGTGTGTGTGTGTGTGTGTGTGTGTGTGTGTGTGTGTGTTAAATACATTCATGTATATACCTATATATCAAGCTGCGCGTCCTCATCTACTTAAGTGGAATTCGTATCTTCTTCCCCTACTCCAGAAGGGGAAAAGCCTGCTAGCAGGGAACTAGACGGTGACTTTTCTAAACCATGACATTATAGATAAGTCCATTCTCATTGCGATTTATTGTCTGAACTCTCGAAAATTCTTCCAAAAAAAGTCCAAAGGATCATAGGATCTGGCTGATCAGAATTTTGCATGGTCTTTCACTGCATGGAGCATGGATGTGATCGGATCCACAAAACTCCTCCATCCTTGGGACATCACCAAACTAATTTGGCTTTTATCAATTATATATAATATATGTATTTATATATGGGATGGACTATGTTCCTCTCAACATTAGAATCTACTAATAATCAGGCATCCAAATCAAAGATCCACACAGTTGATTATGATTTTAACAATAAAAAATGCCTAGAAATCAAAAATTATTTATTTTGGTGATTTTTAACCTATGCATCAGGTCGGCACAAAAATGAATGGTTTTCATTGAGCTAGTGAGCTAAAAATGCATAATAAGGCACTTAAATTGAAAATCAATATTATTAATTATGATTGCACATGTTAAGACGTATATGGATGGAAATCACTTGAATTTAATGCTTAGATCATACCAAAGCATGGTCTCACATTATTTTAACCATTTTATCCTTGTGCCCACTTGATGCATAAGTTTGAGACTGCTAATATACTTGAGTTTTTTGTTGGCAATTTAGTGGTATAGATCATGATGAATGATATTGATCTTTAATTTGGATACTCCATTTCTGATTTTGGACTTGAGAGAAGTAGATAGCTATCTTCTCTTGAAAGGAGCAAAGTCTCTCTCTCTCTCTCTCTCTCTCTCTCTCTCTCTCTCACACCCACACACACACACACACACACACTGTGTGTGCGTATGTCTGTGTGTTGGAAGCAGAGGGGGGATGATCAGTTTGTGGGAGTGGGTTTGCATGCACACATGTTTGTATTTATTGTATATTTTGCATTTGCATGTTTATTCATGTATGCGCACATGCATGCGTTCAAATACTTGCTACATATTGTATCTTTTGGCATTTGATGTTTAAGAACTTGCATTTTGGTACATTTGTACTGAATGCATGTGCTTTGTGTTTTTCTGTGGTAGGTTGGCACTTGGAAAGGTGTTGGTTTTGGTTGGTTTTTGGTTGGCCTGAGTGAGGATAATGTTGTTTGCAAGTTCAGTATATGCTCCACTTAAACTGTCTCTAGTTTGGGATTGCTTGACCATACTTGACCACAGGTCAATCCCTAGGAGTGGATTCAACCTGACTGACTCTTAATTTCCTATTACAACGGCAATGCCAGTCCCAACCTGACTGTAACTTATTCTAACTTATCTCTACCTAGATTGACCAGGCGTGTATCAACCCAGCCTAACCTGTCTCAGCCTGACCTTGCCTATCCATGTTGTGTTGATTCTTACAAAACATGGGAAAAGAAGTCATGAACTGACTTAGTTCTATTAAAATTTGATACATGTTAATGGTTTTATTTCCACTGAAAATGAAGCAACCTGACCTATAAAATTTCTGTCCATGTGACCCAAATTGGCTTAAAGCTTCAGGTCAAAACCAACCTATGAAAGATCTCCATCAAAATAATATGAGATAGGTCAGTTGTAATCATGGTAGGTCAGTTGTAATCATGGTATGATGTACCGGTCCATACTGCTATGTTATCGATATCAAATTGGTACATGGTACAAGGGGCATATGGAGTATTGTGATGCAAACTGACCCCTATAATGGGCGCACCAGTATGGTACAAGATGGTAATGGTATGGGGTCCAATGCCGAGATTGCAAACCTTGGTTGTAATTAGTGGAACCTCATGTACATATAGATGTTTGGCATCCTTTTTTGTTCTCTGCCATGTCAACAATGGAGCACTCAATAGTTTGCATTGTGTGCATTATTTTTTTTTCTTATTTTCTGCTTGGTGTGCAGCAGACATGCAAGATTTATTCACTATTTGAAAATTAAGAGTTTTCAGTATGTGACCGAATGATGTAGTGATGGTAATCATTTTTCAAACTTTAATGTCGTTGTCTTACATGAACACATTCTTCATATCAAAAAAATTATGTACTTGTGCTTCTAGTCATGTTCTCGTGTTATATGAGGTTTATGTATGATTATTTCTTGCAATTCTATATTTTCTAACATTCATTTCTCAAGTAGATTGTTATTCGGATCATTTTCTCATTATGTATAACAGCTGGCACTTGAGTCTGTTAAGATGGAATATGCAAATGCACAGCTAGAATGCAATGCTGCTGATGAAAGAGGGAAAATACTTGCATCTGAAGTCATTAGCTTAGAAGAGAAGGTAGCTGATTTTCTTCTTTTTCTTTTTTCTTTGTTTATGCTAGTTCATTGTCAATGACTTTCTCCATAGAGCTTGTTTAATCAATTTGAGACTTCTTAAAAGGAGGCTATCTTGCAAACCTTGTGGCTACCACACTTAATCAGTAGTTGAAAGGACTTGCAGGATGTAATTAAAAGTTTTTCCAGTTAACATAAAGAATAATAAACTTGTGCTTTTCAATGCTGGCATTGATCTTTCACATCTTTCTTTTCCTTTGTTTCATTTCCCCTGTTTATGTTATCTTGAGCTAATTCATAGTCATCTGCATATGTGATTGTGAAAGATGCTAAACTTGATTGGGTTAGTTCATAACATGATCCATAATCCATCACATATAAATGGAAGTGCTTCTTGGTTATGTATGTGATCCCAACTTATATCTATTTTTTTGTCTTTTATGGATGTGCAGTCTACACGCACTTTTTTTTTTTTTTTTTTGGAGAACAAGATCAGAGATCAAAGACTATTAAAATCTCATTTTTATCCTAGGGGAAGTTTCATATCAAATTCTTTAGTTATGGGCTTATGGCTGTTATGGTGAGTCCATGTTATGGCTGGTAACTGTTGTTTCCTTTTTCTGTTATAGGTCGTCATGATTTACATATTTTTATCAGGATGGGATACCCCTCATAAAGAGCCTTAAGTACATAGTTCCCATGTAGTAAAACAATTTAAATTTAGTCAGAGAATTTGCAGCCATTGCTTTTCTTTTTTATAGCAGGTATAGCGGTGATGGCTCCATGCTTTTGAAGGTGACAAACCTTTCAAGCTGATTAATAAATCCTAAGTTGTTTTATGCTGATGATAGTTGGTTAGCATCCTTCTGTTCCTATTTTGTAGTTTAATCAAAAGGATCTCTAATGCCATTTGGTTGGTATCCTTTATTTGTTAGTTCATATTGTGTGTAATTTGAGCTGTAATATTTAAGATACTGGTGTCAGGCATGTGCAATACACGTGTCTGTGAAGGGGAAAAAGGTCAAAAGGTCAAATACTGTCATATGCTTGAAGCTGTTGTGCAGTGCTGCATGGTGGTTTGGTAATTATTGCACAGTCAAAAGGAGGGTGCAGTCCTGCCCTTAAGTTCCCATTATAACAGTAGAGGTGTAGGAACCTTAACTCTGAACTAATGAGCACCATAACCAAATTCCAATCAAATGCGTACAACCTTCCACCTTGCACTAAATTTTTGTAGAGTTCAGGTTATAGGTTGTCATATCCATGAGGTGACAAGTCCATCTTTGACAGGCTTTAGAAAAGACAAAAAAATGAAATCGACTTCAATAATGAGTTGAGGGGAAAAGTTTCCAAGGATAGACTCACAAACAGCTCTAGATCAAGTTGAGGCTTGTGCATATTGAAGAGCCTCTTGCTTTTTTATTATAAAGTAGGATATGGTAAGGCATGTAAATCATCAATCCTGGGATTAATATGAAGTTTGTATCATAAGAGGTGATTGATGGTTTAGAGCTGCTGCTTGAGGCACACATAAATATGATTGTAACACATACACACATATGTTTTAGTTTTTCTTTTCTTTGAATGTGATGACGTCAACTAGCTTTCCATCATTATTTGTAGTATTGTTGGATTTTGTAATAGGGAATTGACTGTGGTAGAGCCTTAGCTAAGATTGTTCGCTACCATAGCAACTATTTTCTCAGAAGCTCTAGTATATACTTTAGAGGCTGCCCTCCCTTTATTAGTGATAGCACCGATATCTAATGTTATGGTTATTATCATATTATTTCATATCAATTCCATATCTATATGTTTAGTTTTTGATTTAACCTGTCAGAAACCTTCCATCTATTCCTCATCCGCTCTTATTTCAAACTATCATGTTATTTATGATCCTACTCATCATTCAGGTTTACTAGATTGTTGTTGTCTGCTAAAAAATTCTAGCTACCAAAACCTAAACCTATCTTAAGAATCAGAAGCTAAAATTAAATCCTTTTCATCCACAGTTAAAATCTGGGCCTTAAACTCAGGGTTTTAATTAGCCAACCCTGGCCTATTTATTGCATCATCCCAGGCAGATGAAAGAATAGGCTGGTGAATCAAAATTCATCAACATGCTCTCTTCGTGATCAAGGCTGATAGTGTTTGTTGATTTTCTATGATAACACATGGTAAAGGGGATCATCTTGGTGAATATCATGGTCTGGTATGGACCAATCTGTAGTGGACATGTTGACATTATCAAGAATTTGATGTAGGAATACATGCTTTGGTTGATTATCTTGTACTTCTTTTGTTTACATTTTATAGGCACTCAGATTGAGGTCAAATGAGCTAAAGCTGGAAAAACAACTGGAGAATTTGAATTCTGAAATCACTTCATACAGGTAGACATTATCACCACATTATGCCTTAATTTTATTAATGCTGGATGCTTAATTGGAAATGAACTGGGTATGTTGCTTAGATGGACGGTAAGTTGTTTTAAGATGGACATGAAAAGAAATATAACAGTATTTATAATGATCACATCTTATGCTGTGGTTTTCTGTAGTCCAATAGAATAAGAGTAATCTCTGCAGCTAGTTAAATTAAGATTGTTAACTTTTTATCTATGTTAAGCATTCATGCTTAATTAATGTTTAAAACATTAAGATCTGCCTACTAGTTACCTTTTTTTAAGATAAAACATTTCTTGAGGTTCACCCCTTATCGTAACCATTCTTGAAATTTTGAAGTTTCATGAATTTGTAGCATTTAACTACCAGTTTATGCTGGCAATGATGTTTGTTTGCCCTAGGAATTTATGACAGCAGGTTCCTAAAAGTTAGTCCCAAATATAGTTAGGAACTTGGGATAAAGCTTATTTGGTGTTGTTTGCAGTTCCATGGCTGTAAAGTCACTAACCAATAGTTCTTTTTTCTGAACTCATACAGACGTAAGGTGTCTATTTTAGAAAAAGAACGCCAGGACTTCCAGTCCACCATCAATGCTTTGCAGGAAGGTATAATTTTTTCAACCTGTAGCTTGATATTCTCAATTAGATTTTACCATTACTGCTAAAATATGATGGTTCCAGAATCTTGTGATTTCTGATAGTGTTTATTGTAGCAATGAATTTTTTTTAAAATATAATAATCTAAATATGCACAGTGGTTATTTCTTTTTCACCCTTTACTTAAGGGGAAAAAATGCAATAAACACAATTATTACTAATAAATTGCTCCTTTCCATGCCTTGTAAATTTCTTATCCTGTTTACAGAATTTTTACCTTGTTTTTTTATTGTAACTTAGTGCATTATATGTGATATATTCTTCTAGCTTTGCATGTTTTACATAAAATCTTATAGACAAGCACATGACATGTCATGAATAAGCTCTCCTCTGGTTTTTGATTAAACTTGTATTGCACAGAGAAGAAACTTTTTCAGTCTAAGCTACGGAAAGCATCTGCAGATGGGAAAGTCAAAGATACAAGAAAAGCTTCCCCTAGTAGAAGAGATGCATCGACTTCTACAGAAGATTTAGGTATGGAACTAACACATGTTAATCGTAGTTATGAATCTCACACGTGCTAATCTATGTTATTACTGACTCTTGTACTTGTGAGTAGTAACACTAGTTCTTTTCAATGAAATTGGACCAGATCAGCCAGTTTGATCGGTTTACCTGAGAACCAGTTGCCCATCTGGTCTGGTTCAAAGGAGATTTTAGAAGTGGTCAAAAGTCAGACAAATCTAGGAGAACCAGATGAACCGGACAAACCAGTCAATCCGGTCTGATTCTCATGGGTTAGACCAGGACTTTTGATGCAATTGTCAATAGAGGGGAAATTTCATTGATCAGGTCACCCAATCTCTCAGATCTGGGTTTTATTTTTGAATGAATGATGGCACAACAGTGGAGAAATTGGCGGCGGCAGCAAAAAACGAAGGTGGTGACTGAGTTCAAGTTGGGAGTGAAGTATCGGTCGGACCTCCACGTTCGATCACTCCATGCAATGGCAGCTGTGGCCTTCAAGGTCTAGACCTCGGCCCCTCACAAGTTTCACATCAATGCCCAAATGACATCCTCCTCTCGCTTGCCATCCTCCAAGTCATTCTTCGCCTTGAGCCCCTCCCCTCTCCCCTTCTGATCGCCTCTGCATCAAAGACTCCCTCTTTGCCTCCTTCAACGTTATCGTTGTCACCCATGATTCCCATCTCAAGGTTGCCTGCATTGGGCCCTTCCTCTGCTACATTGCCTCCCTTGGTGATCATGTTGTTGTCTGCCGCCACCACCACCAGCCCTACCTCCTCCCCATCCCCACCCCTCCTTACCTACCCCCCTCTCGTGCTCACTTTGCGGCCTTGCTTTGCCGACCCCTCCGCCTCGACTTTGGCATCCACCTCCCTCCAACCCCCCCCCCCCCGCCTCCTCCAAGCCTCTTAAAGAGAAGCCCGGCAAGGTAGAGGGGTACAAGGAATGTGGTGGTGATGGCGAGCGGTACAAGGCTCTTGAGGGTAATAGGGGAGGGGAGTGAATGCGAGGGATGGGGAGGGGAGGATGGTGCTGCATGTGTTGGTGGGGAGGCCCAGCAAGGTAGAGGGGTACAAGGAATGTGGTGGTGATGGGGAGGGGTACAAGGCTCTTGAGGGTAATAGGGGAGGGGGAGGAGTGGATGTGAGGGATGGGGAGGGGAGGACGGTGCTGCATGTGCTGGTGGGGAGGGGGCATGTTAGATGCATGAGGGTGCTGGGGGACCAATCAAAATGAGGTGTGCCAGCTGTACATGAGGAGTGGGGATGGGCACTCTCCAAGCGTGGGGAACGGGAGCTACACCTTGCTATGCATGAGGGTGCTCCCCAGGCATGTAGGATGTGGGTGGTTAGACTGACCGGTCGGACTCATCAACCTAGGAACCAAGCAGCTTGTCAGTTTGCTATCTGAGTCGGTTTTAAAAACATTGGTTCTTTTAGCAACATGTGGAAGTTAACTTTGCAATTATTTATACCATGGCAATACCGCACATCATAATAAACATCCTCAATTCCATAAATATCTGATGGCTTGTGATTTTACATCAATAAAATCTTAGATACTTTAGTTTAATTTGTTTTACAATTGATTAACAAATTTCTTCATCTTTATTTTATCTTTAAATTTATGGCATAGAATTATTAAAAGAGGTAGGTAATTGAATAATTGGTACCTGTGACCTCATTTCTTGGGCTTATGCAAATCATCCAAGATCTTGAGCATTATAAGATGACGGAGTTTTGCTCAATGTTTGCCATACTGCCTCACATGTCCCAATACGGGCCATACCATAATGGTATCGTACCGATATGCCATAATGTGTACTAACACTATAAAAGGATGGTACCGGTATGAAGTCTAGTACCGAGATGGTGAACCTTAGTTTTGCTCATCTAGAAAATTTTGTTTAGTTGAAGATTTCAACATTGCAAAACTGGTGATGAATATCGTTATTAACTTAGATGCATTATTGGTCATCAACATGATTAATTTATAGAGTTTATGAACTATTGAACAATTTTAAGTTTGGATAATCAATCAGATAAGAAGATTTTGTTATTAATTTGGATATGTTTCAATTTAAAGATTGTTGTGACTATGAAAGCTAGAATACTTACTGTGAAAGTAGTTTGCATCTATAGTAGGGGGCATAAAACTTAACAAAGTAAAAGGGATAGAATCAGATAATTGAATTCTCTGCCCTTTTCCTTTGGTATTCCATGTTTTTAAGACATCCAGAAAGTACATCCATTCTGGGCACTACTTTAGTCCAGGGACTGTCAATGGGCTCCCTGGTTGATGCATTACTGAAGTGTTTGATTGACTTGAATTGTAGAAATTATTATGGGATCTTTACTATCATTTGTTCCTTTTCTATTGCTATATATATTCCAACCTGAACCATTAGATTTCTCTTTCAGGTGCTGAAAATGTGAATCTGGTTGACGGGGAGGCTACTGTTCCAGAAGCAATGCTCAACGATAGCCTAAATGCATTGCAAGATATCAGCTTATCCATGTCTCTTCCTGAAGATGGAAGATTAAATCTTCCAGATGGATCTGATGGTATTCCAGTAGATCAGATTAGAATGATTGACAACATCAATACATTGATGTCTGAGGTATGTATTTAAGTATATTTCATATGTTAATTACCTTGCATGTAATTGTTCACAAGACGAAGTCAGAAACTCCCTTTTCCCATTCTACTGCTGAAATCTTTTATTGCAGTAAATTTACTTCATGTTGGGTACTTGCAGCTCGCACTGGAGAAAGAAGAGGTGGTGCGAGCACTCAAAATTGAATCATCTAATTGTTCCAAGCTGAAGGTAATATGCTCCGACAATGATTACTGGTAATTTAAATACGTAGCACTGCTATTTGCATTGCAACCAAATACGGAACTTTGATAAGTTAAAAAAACAAGTACAATGTTTGAATTTCATACCATTATCTTATTATTTCATGTGATATGACGAACCTGTGAATCTGGACATTTATTAGGATCATTTAGTTAGATGTCTCAACCCAAAGGTGCCTCAGCACAAGTCTAAAGTTGCAACTAAATACTTTCTAATTGCAATTGTTGTAGGACTTGAACAAAGATCTATCACAAAAGCTGGAGGCACAGACCCAGAGGTTAGAGCTCATGACTGCTCAACGAATGGCTGATGAGAATGTTTTGGCAAAGCCTGTAGATTCCCATATCATGCATGATACAATAGAATATGCTGATGAAGGCGATGAGGTATGATAGTTATTAGATCCTTTCATGGTTAACTGTTTATAAGTGTCCACTCGTGCTTGTGATTGTGATAATTTAATTGTCTATGAGGTATGATATTATTAGAAGCTTTCATGTTTTACTGTTTATAAGTGCCCACTCGCATGTTCGATTTTAAAAATTTGAAGATACTAGTTCTAATTTTTTGTTAGTAGATGGCTTTTCAGGCAGAAAGTCTGTTTTGTTATTGTTGTTGTTGTTGGAATTAAAAATTGAGATCCTTGGATAAACTGGTCAAATCAATCATCAGTTAAAGTACTGTGGGTTGCTTTATCTGTCTTTTTCCTACATCCGTCATGCTTATCCATTCTCTATCATATGTAACTTCTTGATCAGAATGAGCTTCAGATGGTAACTGTAAACAGCCTTATGTTCTGCATTGATTAGAGGAGTACTAACCTGCCATGCTTTCTGAACCTTGCCCCTTTCTCTCTCTTTGTACGTCTGTTTTCCCACACACTTAATGGGCCTCCTGCTTGCAAAGAATTATTTTGTATACATACTATTTAGTGATAATGTGCACTTCGTGGGGTATTGTGGCAAGGATACACATCACAAACTGCTTAGCATGCTTCAATTGATTTAATGCGCTCACTCAAATTTTGATGAGATTCCTTGAGGCAGCTGCACACTAGTGAACTTATGAGCACATTTGTGGCGTGTAGATAAAAGCATTTACACATGCTATGCACCATTTCTTCATTCCTGTTTCTGTGTGGGCTCCACACTGAATATTTGGTGGGGATCACTCAGCTGAATTATGTAGCTTCAATACGACACAGCAGAGGCTCCACACTATTTGATGTACAAAACCGGTTTCTTGGAATTCTTTGGTGGTACTGCCATCTCATTAGTACAAGTGGTCAGATTTGTGATTACTTTTAATTAATTAGATATGAAAATTGTTGGTGTGAAATTTGATTGTCGCCGGAGAAGTGCTGGAGTTAGAGAAGACGAGATTGCCATCGGTGACATGCAAAATAAGTCTCGTCCAGAGCCGGGGTGGCGGTTCTAGCAAGACTTTTCGACGATTAAGTCAGCTCTTTCGGCCAACAGAAATAGAGTGCTCAGTCAAGAAAGTTGCAGAGTCTTGGAAAGAAGAAGAGACCTTGGAGAAAACGAATCTGGAGGGTCCCTTTTATAACCCCAAAGCCTGTAACAAACTGATAGCGACAGCCGTAACCATCTGTTAGTGGACCATTCAGGACCACGTGGAGTTTGTTACGGAGGATAGTGTCTGTTGTCGTGACGTGCCAGTTTGTTGGGGATTTAATAGTCGAAGTTCGGAGGAGTAAACGTCAGTTGGTGAAGAATTTTGAGCTATATCAGTTCCAGAGGAGTTCGGACTCTTCTAAGATAGTCTCTGTGTGGGTTGGTTCATGTCGTGTACGGAACCGGATTCATGTAGGCGAGGAGATCTTTCTGGACGACTGTCGGAAGTTTGGTCGGAAGGGGTTCAGAAGTTCTGCAATCGGAGAAACCTTGAAGGAAGTCTGTCGAAGATGTCTAAAAGTGGATTTGCTGGGGGAATCCGAAAGTAGGTTTGTTGGAGGAATCTATATGCAGATCTATTGGAGGAAAGACTTGAGGGGGAATTCGTCTGATGGAAGAATCCAACTGTTGGAGAGATCCGGAAGGAGCTCGGCTGCTGAAGGGGTCCGGAAGGAGTTCGACTGTTGGAGAAATCCCAAGAGGAAGAATTCGTGATCGAAGCTCTTCTATGATTATCAGTTACATTAGGCTAAGCATCAAACTGGACTTCGGCGGGAGCGGGGTTTATCCCCAACAATAGTCCTACTTTCGAGTTCGAAATTTGAAGGGAAGAAAAAGGCGATTGTCGAAGTCCGGTCCCGGGCTCTCGCGCTTGTCAGAACGAGACGTTTTGGTGTTTATTGCGCTGGCACCGAAGCTTTCTAAGTCTGAAATGAGTTCGAAAAGACGGTCCTTCCGAATCTCCCGTCAAAACTCTGCCATAGGTATGGCGCCATAAAGACTCCGCCCGTCGTCGTTTCTCTGTCATGATGAGTGGGACATGCGGTGCACGTTGACCGATCGAAGTTGGTCCGCAATCATAACTATCTCGGGTTACCTCTGGCTATTTAAGGCCTTTTCCTATCATCTAAAAGTCATTCCTGCCCGAGTCTTCTTCTTCCTTCGGTCCCTGCTCGTCTTCTTTTCAAGGGTTTTAGCCTCCTCCCTTGCCTTCCTGAGCCCCGGACATCCTTTCGATTGGTTCTCATCGCATCCATCGTCCTTTCGTTCTTCCCAGACAGCTTAGGTCAGTTTCCTAATTTTTCTTTTAGGTTATTCGTGCTTTTTCTTTCTAGCTTCTTGCTCCCCTGATTTCTTGGCAGCAACATTTGCCGTGTTTTTCCTTATTTTTGGAGGGTTTTCTTGGGATCTAATTTCGATCCGAATGTCTTTCGAAACCTTCCATTCCATCAGTTCTTGGGGCTCACCTGGATCGACCTTTCTTGATCCTGCACCCCTGGTCGAGGTAGAACTTAGGAACATGTCTCACTCGTCCTTCGTTTCAAACACCATTTCGTCTGTTCTTACTTCGGACGATCTTTCTCTGATCCGCATCCAATATGGAATCTTCCCGGAATACAATCTTAAGCTCCCTAGCTCCAATGACTGAGTCAACTCTCCTCCGGTCAGCCGATTTTGTTTCTATTTAGAGACTTTGCATGCCGGGCTTTGACTGCCACTGCCCTTTTTTGTAGTCGTCCTCTTTCGATTTTTAAACAACTCTTTCGCATCTATCGTACCGAACTCTTTTCGATTCGTTATTGGTTTTCTTTCGCTCTGTCAACTGCCCGAGGTCTAGCCGACCATTTTGCTCTTTAAAAATTTCTATACCTTCAAGCACCATCCTTCCGCGAAGGAGTGGTGGTATTTTTCCCCCCAGTTCGGCAAGAAGGGATTATTGAAAGGTGCCCCTTATTCCGTTCATAACTTGAAGGAAAAGTACTTTTTTGTGTATTGTCCGATCCTGCCATTAGATCTTCCTCCTTGGGGTTATATTAGGAAGTCAGTTCGCCGAGCTCCTAGCTTAGATGGAGCTGATCTTGGTTTCTCCAATAAACTCAAAGCATACCGAACTCCTCTCCTTTCCGTCCTTTTGAAAGAACAGACCTTATTCAACCTAGGTTTGAATCCTCTTGACCCCGTTGGTACACTTTTTGCTTTTCGAATTCACATGGTCTTGCACGTGTATTGCCATCGACTGCACTTCTTTTTCTGTTGTAGAAACGGATATCAAAGCCATCGAAATGCTTACCAAAGGGCTTTACACCAAGAAGAGGAAAGGGAAGGCATCAAGCGATAGCCGGAAGAGGACGAAGGTCGGCGCTTCCAGCTCCACGGTCCCCACCTCCACTGCCGCTGCGTCCGAGGTCATCGCCAATGCCGAAGTTGCCTTAACTACCGAGGTTGGCACCATTGGTGCGGACTCCATGCCTCCCTTGCCCTCGGGTCCTTCCAGCGGGGATTGGGCTTCGGAGCTCCCTGCCGAGGAAGAGATAGGGGAAGGAAAAAGAAGAAAGCTATCGCCAAGACGTCCCGTAAGGCTCGTCTTAGCGGGCCGAATGACGACAGCGACGAACGAGGGGAGGATCCCTTCGATAACCCGGAGATCGTCCGGGATCTAACTGACAGGTTTGCCATGCCGGAGGTGGTGGATCACATGGCCGACCTTGACCCGTGATAGCTCGTTTGGAGTTTCCTTGGAACCATCCTCAAGATAAGTGCTCCGTCGCTCGATCCTTTTGCTCTCTTTTTTTCTCTTTTTTTTTCTTTTTTTTTTTTTAACATCAATCGTTTGTTGCAGTTGGGTCACCAGATGCTTGCCTATATCAAGAGGGCGCGCCGCAGGAGGTGGAAGCACAGAAGGTCCAGGAGGACCTTCGAGCCGAGATCCGCCGACTTTAAGAAAAGGTCGCCGAGGTCGAGCACCTTGCGGAGGAGAAGGCGGCGGAAATCGGGAGTCTCCATGGCGCGCTTCGAAAGGAGTTCGTCTCGGTTGGACTCAAGGCTGCACCGGCCCTGGAGGAGGAGAGGAAGCCGAGAATAAGGTCACCGAACTGGAGGTCCGAATGGCGGGGGTTGATCTCGGTGGCGATGACTCGGGCCGTGGATTTCAAGGCCTCTTCCGAGATGAGGAACCTGAACATCGAATTCGGCAGGAGGCGTTCATCAAGGGTTTCGAGCTCTGTGAAGGCAGGGTGGCTCGGAGGTTTTCCGAACTCGACCTCGGATTTTTGGAGGATGATGTAGAAGCGGGACCATTCGACGCTGCAGTCGATCCTTCCTTCGTCGAGCTCGCGTCTGGTCTATCCGAACCTGTCGCAGAAGCGCCCGAGCTAGTTCGGGCATCCGAGGCAGTCGAGAGCGCTCCTGCCCCACCTTTCGCCGCCCCTTTCGAGGTTGAAATCCTCGAGTAGTTGTACGTTTTGTTTTTTCTCTTTTTTTTCGCTTTGTACTCAAAATTCTTGATTAAATGAAAGTGAATTTCTGAATTTCTTTTTATCTATACCTTTGAGTATTTTTCATACCTCAAATGTAGTCTTCCATCAACGCTGATTTGCTATCTCAGGGGGTTCCCCTGAAACCCTTAATAAAAGGCCTGAAGAAGAAAGTTCATCTACTGAAGAAGAAATTAAAGAAGATAGAGAACGACCTTCAAGCTCCGCGAAAGATTGCTTCGGAGGCCACCAAAGAGGTCACTCGCCTTCGGAACTTGCACATGAAAGACTCTGCTAGTTTCAGCATTCGGAAGGGGAGCTTCGAGAGGAAGCTGGCCGAACTTTGGAAGAATGCAAGCGATAAATCTTGAGCGTTGACGGCGAAGATCGGCTTTCTCGAGACTCAACTCAAGGCGGCGAAGGAGAAAATTCAACTTCTGGAGGGAAGCTCGTCGTGGTCCTCCAATAAGGTGCGATTTGAGTGGGATTGATCGACGAGGTTCTTCGCACTTCAAAAGCAGCTGCACGATGCCGAGCTCACATATGAGACTTACAGATTGGACTGGAGTGGTAGGACGTCCACGTTAGAACAAAAGCTTCGTGTCTCCAACAACGAAATAGCTCGGCTTCAGCAACAACTTGATGACGGCTTTCGGGCTGGTACAAGTAGGGAGGCCGAGGAGGTTGCCTCCTTGAGGACCGTTGGCGAGCTCTGGGAGTTGATTGGTGCTGAAAAGGCTGAGGTGCAGCAGCTAAAGCTCGAGTTGGTTTGTGAGCGTCAGGCTACCAAGGATGCGGAGGCCGAGTTCGAGGTTTTGAGAAGGTTGCGTGAGACAGAAGAATTACCGTCGAGCCGACAGGATGTTCTGCAATAATATGATGAGGCGAAGGGAGCTCAAGGATGAGGTCGATTGTCTTAAGGAATCTTTGGTAATGGCCACCATTCCAAAGTCTGAGGAGTTCGACCCTTCTTAGGATTTCGGTGGCCTCTCTCTCTCCCTTTTTTCTTTTTGTTGGTGTAATTGGTCTCATCGACCTATGTTTTGCATGTAATGAACTTACTTTCGTAATAAAATGATACCTTTATGTTATTTTTGCTTTGCACGGATTCAAGGCTTGCTCGCGGCTTTACTTTCTTCACTCCATTTTTTTTTGCGTTGCCTTCTCATGATATGCTTATTGTGGATGCCGAGCTAGGATCTCTTCTGCAAACTAGGATAGGGTTCCACTTTTGTATTTGACGTAGTCAGGTTGTTGTAGAAAGAACACGTGTAAGGATTCTCTGTCGGCTTCTCCTTTCCCCTCGTCGGTTCTGGCTTTTGCTCATGTTAGGACGAGGTTTTTCTTCTGTTCCTAACGTGGCTTGTGGGGGGCGTGTTAGAGCCTCTCCCCCCATCTCGTCTTCGTTTAATGAGATCTTCGACGTTGCTCACGTTAGGGTGAGGTTCTCCTATTCCTAATGGACTGTAGGGGTATATTAGGATCGTTGGTAGGGTCTCTTCTATCATCTCGTCTTAATTTAACGAGGCCTTCGACTTTGCTCACATTAGGGCGAGGTTCTCTTTCTGTCTCTAACGAGCTGTAGAAGCATGTTAGGGCCGTTGGTAGGGCCTCTTTTCTCATCTCGTCTTAATCTAAGGAGGCTTTCGACTTTGCTCATGTTAGGACGAGGTTCTTCTCCTATCCCTAACGGGCTGTAGAGGCACGTTAGGACCGTTGGCAGGGTCTTTCCCCTCATCTCGTCTTAATCTAACGAGGTCTTCGACTTTACTCACGTCAGGATGAGGTTCTCTTTCTGTTCCTAACGGACCACTTTAGGTTGCTTCAGAGAGTTATTTGTTATCATGCAATTTTTATGCCAGGAATTAATAAAAATAGAAAAGTTTTATTGAAGAAAAGTTACTGGTAGTATATTCTTAGGTTTTTTGAATTCCAAGATTGCGGGAGTGTTGCTCCTCCGAGCTCCTTCAAGCGATAAGTTTCGGACCGGATGACCTCTACTTTATACGGGCCTTCTCAATTCAGGACGAGCTTTCCTTGATTTTGAGGTTGCGAAATGGATGCTCGTCGGAGCACCAAGTCTCCCAGAGATAGTGTTAATGACATCGAGAGGCGGCCGATTTTCTTGTTGCTTCTCCCCCCTCGGTGGTTCAGGTTGCGGCAGTGCCCTTGGTCAATCCTCTCTTCCTTCGGACCGACGCCGCAGGAATCAACCGAGCCGGCCTCGTTTGATGAGCTCCTCGATTTCGTCCTGAAGCTGAATATATTCTTCAGTATCGTGATCGTGGTCACGATAATAGAGGCAGTACTTGTTAGGATTGCACTTGCTAGGATGAGTGTGCATCCTCTTCGGTCTAGGTAGTTGCTTCTTGATTCTCCATCAGTATTTGGATTTTCGGAGTGTTGAGGGGAAGCGTAGTTGTGCAACCTTCGGAAGGCGGAGCTCCGCCTCGTCCTTCTGTCAGGACTTCCTTGCTTCCGAGCCCTGAAAGGGGTCCAGGCTTGCTTGCGCTCAGAAGTTTGGGAGCGCGGCCGAGCTTCACTCGGCTTTCCTTCCTCAACGGGCCTGTCCAGCTCGCCCATTTGCCGCTCTCCAACGGCTTCATTATCCTTGGCCTTGAAGACCTCTTTTGCTCGGGCATACCCTTCAGCCCAAGCCAGCATATCGGCAAAATTCCTGGGATACTCTTCTCCAGAGAGAATAGCAAATTATTCTTCTAAAGGCCGTCTTTTAATGCGGCCATAGCGACAGATTGGTTCAGATTTCGGACTTCCAGAGCAGCTGCATTGAAGCAGTTGACATAAGCTCGGATGGATTCTCCCTCTTGCTGCTTGATGTTGATGAGGAATTCCGAACCTCGCCTAGGACGTCGGCTACTAATAAAATGAGCCACAAACTGATGGCTCATCTGGTCGAAAGAGAAGATGGTACTCGGCCCTCAGGTTGAGTACCAGTTCCTGGTTTCTTCCTTCAAGGTGGATGGGAAGGCTCGGCAGAGAATGACGTCTAGTGCGTCATGGAGTAGCATCATCGTCCGGAAGGCCTCCAGGTGGTCGATCGGATCGGTAGTCTCGTCGTAGCTCTTGAATTGAGGGAGCTTGAAGTTCGGCGGGATAGGTTCCTACATGATGCAGTGAGAGAAAGGAGGGTCGGTATAGATATCATTACCGTGGGAGTGGAGAGCACGGAGGAGTTCCTCAATCCGTCGGTTCATCTCCTGTAGTTTCTGGTCCAGAAGATCTTCTCGATCGCGGATCTCCAAGACCTTCTGATTGAATGAGGGCAAAGTCCCCTCAAGGGTAGAGTCATAATCAGAGCAGGGGCTCTCGATCCTCTGTTTTTTCTTTTTGGAGGTCACCGACCGGCTAGCCTGAGTCGGCTATCCCCAGACTGGATCATGGGGCTTCGGAGAAACCTGCTCTAACCGAATTGACGTCGGAGGCTGCTGCTGTTGCATGACCTGCACTGCTTTCATGAGGTCGCGAACTTGCTAAACCAGCAAGTTGAACTGTTCCGCATCCACCATTGCTGCAGGTGAAGCTTGAATTGCCGGGGATGAAATAGGGACGGGCAGATCTGGATGAGATCTGGCCGTGGAGGCCGTTGGCCGCCGGGTTGAAGCCTTCCTGGGGGGCATCCTTTCCGGGAAAGAGGACTTTGGAGGAGAAGAGAGATCTCCGCTGAGTACTCTTTTAAGAACAAGGGAACCTCAAAAGGCAGAGGCCCTTCCTCTAGCGCCAATCCTATTGGTGCGAAATCTGGTTGTCGCCGGAGAAGTGCTGGAGTCAGAAAATACGAGGTCGCTGCCGGTGACCTGCAAAATAAATCTCGTCCAGAGCTGGGGGTGGTGGCTCTGGCAAGACCCTCCGATAATTAAGTCAGCTTTTTTGGCCAATAGAAATGGAGCGCTCAGTCAAGAAAGTTGTAGAGTCTTGAGAAGAAGAAGAAGAGAGCTTGGAGAAAATATATCTGGAGGGTCCTTTTTATAGCGCCCCAGAGTCTGTAACAAACTGATAGCGACAGCCGTAACCGTTTGGTAATGGACCGCTCGGGATCATGTGGAGTTTGTTATGGAGGGTAGTGTCTATTGTCGCGACGTGCCAGTCTGTTGGGGATTTAATAGTTAAAGTTCAGAGTAGTAGACGTCAGTTGGTGATGAACTTTAAGCTATATCAGTTCCAGAGGAGTTTAGATTCTTTTAAGGTAGTCTGTGTGTAGGTTGGTTCATGTCGTGTATGGGACCGGATTCGTGTCGGTGAGGTCTTTCTGGGCGACTGCCGGAAGTTCAATCGGAAGGGATTCAAAAGTTCTGCAACCGGAGAAACCTTGAAGGAAGTCTGTCGGAGATGTCTAAAAGTTTTTTTACTGGGAGAATCCGGAAGTAGGTCTGTTGAAGGAATCTATATGCAGATCTACTGGAGGAGAGATCCGAGGGAGAATTCGTCTGATGGAAGAATCCAACTGCTGGAGAGGTTCGGAAGGAGCTCGACTGCTGGAGGGGTTCGGAAGGAGCTCGGCTGCCGGAGAAGTCCCAGAAGGAAGAATTTGCGATCGAAGTTCTTCTACGATTATCAGTTACATTAGGCTCAGCATCATATTGGACTCCGACGGAAGCGGAATTTATTCCCAACAAAAAATAAAAATGAACTGTTATTGCAATAAGACTTTATTGACATTCATTTGTTTCTGGCATTTCAACCGTCTGGGTCCCAACAAATGTATTAGAGTAGCTGAGCTCTGCGGTCAATCTTGACAATTAGTGTTCCTCTTGGTTGTGGAAAAATAGTATGCAACATATTGGCATAAGGCGGGGATGCATGTATGTGTATCTATCTATGCAGGTTTCAAGATTTTCATCTCTTGCTTCTGAAGAATTGTCTTGTTGTTTGAGAAGACTCGATGTCTGTTATAAAGCTAGGCCGGTTACTATTATGCCTCTTTAAAAAATGCTGGCTTGGACTGCCAGTTGCTCTTTGTTTTACCAATTTTATATTGGCAATACTGTCTCACAAAACAGAAAGGGCCCCCTTGCTATTGCTCTTGCTTTCTGTATTTGTTTTCAAGAACCTAAGAAAAATTAACTTAGACCAAACAGCATGTACGATGAAACCCTTTTGTTTATTCAATTTTTCATAAAATCTTTAAAGCTTTTGGAAACAAAGATTTATTGCTTTCAAAAAACGAGTGGCAATAGAGGTAAGGGATACCAGAAGGTTCTGTGCAAATGCTATCTTCAACATCAATCTTCTTTTGATATTTCACTAATTTGTATAAAAAGAAAAAGAAACAGTAATGATGCCAAAAAGGCCTTAAGCTCTTCTATAGTTTGGCAGTGTTATGTGAAAAATCATCTACTGATCGATTGTATGCTGCTAAAAATTTTGGTTTGTCATTTGTCCTCCAGGTAGTTGAGAGGGTCTTGGGTTGGATTATGAAGCTCTTCCCTGGAGGCCCAGCAAAGCGGCGAACAAGCAAGCTTCTGTAAAGGAGAAAAGAACTTTATGATATAATGGTGATACTATCATTATTATTATTTTTTTTTAACACTAATGATAGAATGGAGGTCTTCAAATCTGTATATTAGGTTGTTAAATTTAGTCATTCTTTTTCTTTAATAGAAGGCAAAAAAAAAAAAGGAATACTTGGTATCCTTTCCATGACTCATGTATGCAAGCGCACAGTGTCTGAAAATAAAAGAAATGGCCCCTATCATTCTTTTTGCTGAAAGCTGTTTTGTGTGACTTTGGGGGTGATAAGTGTCAGAAAGAACTGTTTTCTTACTTGTATATATTTTTTCCCATTTCTACTTTGCTGTCTCTGGAGGGAAATTTTGGTGTTTGGCCTTAGGACTGACCCCTGGCTTGTGCTTTACTCCATTGACGATGATGGTTCGGACATGCTGCATTCTTGTAAGCAGTGGACATGTAAGAATTTGCTTAGCACAGAGGATGGTAAAGATGAAAGCCAATTCTCGATACAATTAGAGATTCTAGCACGGTGCAAATGATCCATTTGCCGTGAGGTCACGCTAATGTTATGAAGGATTCATTCAATTTTTTTGTTCTTGTTCTATGTTGTCAGCATGGTAACTCTGAGCAGCTATTGTTGAACTCGGGTTAGGTCACAGAAAATTGAGAATCATGTTGCTGGCTTATTTGGGAAAAGAATAAGCTAGATAAATTTTTTTTTTTTTTTAAAAAAAAAAAAATCTTGCTGAAATGTGTAAACGTAGAATTGATCATCACCATTTTCTTAAAATAAAAGTTATGAGGTTACAATTTTTTCTAGTGTAATTAGTGGAAAAGATTTGGTTTTCTTTTCATAATTTTCCAAAAAATGGTAGAAGGAAAATTGTTATGGACTTTTGTCAATTTTGTAAATAAAATTGGCCCCATGAGGCTATATAAAATCACGAGGTCTTAAATTTTGTCAATTTCAATATCGAAAATAATTTATTCCGAAAATTTTCTTATAATACTACGAGTACAAAAGAGAGTGGCCTCCTTTTCAATCATATATTCTTTTTTTTAGTGAGAGAATCGTATTAATCATATATTCTTTTTTTTAGTGAGATAATCGTATTAATCTTATTATTAAGTTCAGTTTTTTTTTTTTTTTTTTTTTTGCCGTTACTAATTGCTAATATTACGTCGCACTTCTAGTATGGACTCAACAAAGTAACAACTAATCCTCACTTGAGTCCAAACTTATCAAATTGGGCAAACCAAATTTGAAATTTGAACAGCTCGATATTTGCAAACGCCTCTCGGCTCCTTCGAAGTCTTGGCCTGCAGCGGACGGGGAACCCAGCCTTGCAGCCGGCTGCCGAATCCGAATGAGAAAACGAAGGGAATAAAGCGGTGACGCGTCCAAGTTTGTCCCGTTTCGCAAAAGTCAACGTTGGCGGTTTGACGGCAGTAGCCAGGGCTTTCGCCGTCATGTGACTCCTGTTTGCCATTAGAGTGGCTGTCCGTGTCACCGTTCGTGACACAACCCGACGACGTCGGACCACACCGGATGATTTCAGCTCGAAACAATATCACCGTGCTACAAAGTCGGTGAGACATTTATTCTCGTTTTATATTATTATCCAGGTGTGGTGGTTTCGTTGCACAGGGAAAGGATGCCTTGTGATGGGCTTTCTAGCTCACGAGTTTCTCTTTTTTTTTTTTTATGTGAACTTTCTAGTTCACGGGTTCATACAACCCTTCGTCCCGTACAAATCGCTTTCTCTCCCTCCCTTCCCCATCTACATTCGTTGTTCTGCATTGGTTGTCCCGCCTCGTTGACTGATTGCTGACGTACAGTTGAATGCGTGACTGGACTGGCAGGTCCAAGGCACAATATAAAAAAAATAATAATGTTATTAGGTTGCATTTTTTTTTAAAAATATTTATTATATATATATATAATAATATTTTATAGAAAAGTATTATAATATTGTCATCTTAATATTTTAGATAATTTTAATAATACCATATAAAATTAAAATATTATTTTTAAATTATAACAAATATTATATATATATATATATATATATATATATATATATATATATATATCTAAAATAATACTAGAGGAGTATTATGGTTGGCATCTCAATATTTCAAATAATTTTAGTGGTGCCCATATATATATAAAATAATACTCTGTAGAAGAGTATATATATAATAATACCATGTGGAGGAATATTATGGTATTGCCACCTCAATATTTTAGATGATTTTAGAGGTACGATATAAAACTAAAATATTATTTTTAAATAATAATAAAATAATTTATTATATATATAAAATAATATTTTGTAGAGGAGTATTGTGGTGTTGCCATCTCAATATTTCAGATGATTTTAGTGGTATCATGTGAAACTGAAATATTATTTTTAAATAATAATAAAATAATAATTTAAAAATTAAAAAAATAAATATTTTAAAAATAAAAATAAGAAAGGACTAAGAGTTGAAAAATATTTTTTTAAAAATATATATATTTTAAAATAAAATATTATAAAAATAATAATAAATTTTAAAAAAATATTAATTTATTATTATTTTAAAAATATAATATATCATTTTTAAATTTTAAAAATAATAACATACTAATTTATTTTTCTAAAAATACTATTTTTATTAAAAAAATTTAAAAAAATAATATTTTAAAAATAAAAGTAGGTGAAAGATAATAGATGAAAAATATTTTTTAAAAATAAAATATTATAAAAAAATAATATTTTTAAAATTATTAATTTATTATTATTTTAAAAGATAACATATCATTTTTAATTTTAAAAATAATAATATACTAATTTATTCTTCTAAAAATAATATTTTTATTATTTTTTAAAAATAATATATTTTTTAAAATCTGAATCAATTTATTAGATCAGATTAGATTAAATCTAATAAATTATTCATAAATAAAGCACGGTATTCTATTGATTTGAAAGTCAAATATTTATATTTAATAACTTTTGAAAGTTTGGAGAAAGTATGAGAATAAATAAGGGGGTGCGATCAAGATTGGCATTTATCGAGAAAGAAGAGGAGTTGTGGTGGGACAGCATGGGGGTGGGGCGGCACCAGCGAGCATGAAGAAGATATGAGAACATAAAAGAAAGAAAAAATATAAAAAAAAAAAAAAAAAAAAAAAGAATTTCTTTCTCTTCCTTCAATGATGGCATCGACGGTGGCGGTACCAATAAGGGCACCAGAAGGATGTGATTAGGATCGGTATTTATCGAGAGAGAAGGGGAGCAGTGGTAGGACGGTAGGGGTGGGGCGGCACCGGCAAGCATAGAGAAGATATGAGAAGAAGAGAGAGGGCAGAGGTGCGATCAGGATCGACGTTTGCTGAGAAAGAAAAAGAGTCATGGTGGAATGACAGAAGAGATACGGCATCAACAAGCATGTAGAAGATATGAAAATAAAAAAAAATATTATTATATAAAATAATAAAATAATATTTAATATATATAATAAATAAATAAAAAATATTAAAAAATAAAAAAATATTTATTATTAAAAAAAATTAATAATTATAAATTATAATTATCCACTCCGCACAACACGTAGGTCTCTGACTAGTTGGACTAAAAATTGCATATCATAGTGGATAAAAAATTTTCCTTGCGGAATTTGACCCTGGAAGAGCGTGCATATGTGTATGTGCATATAATGACAAGGAAATAAGGGATATAATGGCAACAATATCCATGGATTTGTTAGTATCGTTGACGAATTGCTCTAAGATTTCTAAAATATTTGAACTAAGCTTGGCATTATTATGCCGTAATCAATCAAGCTATTGTGCATGATGCACTCTGAATTGTTTAATCGCAGAAAAAATTTAATCACCTTTGTGCAGATATTTCGTGTACTGGGAGTTCTTTATTTGGATATAAGTGACATAATGTCAACAATATCCATGGCCGTTTTGGCATCGTTGACCAATTTCTCTTAAATTCCTAAACTATTTGATCTAAGATTGGCGTTATCTATGCTGCCATCACTCAAGTTATTGTGCATGGTGCACTCTCAATTTCTTAATAATGGAAGAAATTTAATCACCTTTACGCAATTATTTCATGTACCTGAAGTTCTTTTTGCAAAATTCCATACCTAACCTTGGTTGTTTCTGTGTTTTTCAATCTATTATATCATTTTTTAAATTAAAAAAAAGTTTATTGTATCATCTGTTGAGTTGCTTAACTTGATCTCACAAAAGCGATTAAGACACATCATCATCCCCCTTACCAATGTCCAATTTGAAGAAAATTCAAAACTTCATTACCTGTCAAATGATTTACTCCCAATCTTCCTGCCAATATCCCATTAAAATCAAAGGTTTCTTTAGGATCTTTATTAGTTAGTGCTCTAGCTAATCGGTATTTATACATATTAATATGCATATATATATATATATATATATGTGTGTGTACTTATATAATTATGAAATGTTTCAAATTGAGCAAGTGCATCTTAATTATATTGTTAACTTGGTTATACTGCTGCCTTGATCATAACCATCTTGACCTTACTTGTCCTCTTGTAGGATGTATTCAAACCAAGCTATTACTTTTGTCAATCTTTGATTTATTAAAAATTTCATAGATAGACCAAGGAGCTTAAGTACATAAATTAAGATAATCAACCTATCAAGATGCAGGTTTAAGCCTCAATCATCAAGCTAGCATTGAACACATAAAATATGGGCATAAAGAAAGTAGAGATAGCCCCGGAGGGGTGGTTTACCAAATGGCGGGCTTCGTAACCACAAAAACTAAGCATCGATCAATCTCTTCCATCCATACCCGCCCTTATTTTCTAAACACTGGTAGCGAGGAGGTTTTCGAGTCATACTCACATGAATTGACCAAAAGCACAAAACAACACCACTCTACCATATTAAAGTACAGCATTGTAATTGAGTAGTTGCCACATTCTCTCCGTCTCCCCCACTCGAATAGAAATCGTACAAAATGACACCTGGATTCGGTGGCTCAACCCAATGACATCCCAATGCGTGTTAGTTTACATGAAACAAGAATCATAAAGAAATTCGAAACAAAGAGAAAGGAGAGACTTTTGAAACTATAACACCAACAGAAGAGTAAGTTGGACGCTTGTTTTATGCTTGGAATTATTCGCGGATCAATTAATCCAATAGAATAAACTGACCAAGAGCTAGACCAAAATAATGGAGATGGTTTGCCGCATCTCCCACTACCGTCAACAACGCCTTCCAGACTAACATCCAATTATTACGTCAGACTGCGTTCACCCATGTCACCAAGTCAAAGGGCCCAAGGATCAGCTCGGGATCACCCACTTGCCAGAAACTTACAATTCGCCCCATGGCTATCAGGTACGTAATTATAGATGGGACCCGCATGCCATGGTTGGCTTGCAATTATTTTACGTAGACTCTTCAAGGGATCAAGCCGGAAACTGAATCGCACCTAATCCGCATCCCAACGCGCCTGAGCGTGGCGTGGCAACGAGCGATGCAATGCAACAAAAGTCCATTATTTGTGTTAATATCCCAATCGAGGATTCCAACCGCTCTCTTTCCGGGACCCAAACCTCAAAAGCAAATACCCCAGTCCGCGCCTTCCTCGCCCCCTACTATTTGACGTCGTTTTAACATCTTGTGACCCCAATTGCCAACCGCTATATCTCCACCGGATCTCCTAAAATCATCTCCCCCCCCCCCCCGTTTTCCTCCTCTGTCTCTCCCTCTGTCTTAAAACCAGCCAGCCTTTCTACAGGCCAACGTGGGCGGTCTCATTTAATGCCATTTGATACGTTCCCCCTGACAAGGTTTTTTTTTTTTTTTTTTTCCACACTTATCGAGGGAACTACCAACGTAGGTAGAGGTCCCTCTTCCGCTTGTGTTTCTAACCATCCTCCATTCCCTCTAAATATTCATGCATGTACCCATGTAAACAAAAACACCACCACCACAGAGAGTACGACCTCTATAGATCGATGGCCAGCTTCTCCCTTCCACTCCTTGTTCTTTTGTCTGTGGTGACCTCGATATCAACTCTACTGGCCTCCGGCCGGTACTTGGAAGATATGGATGTCCTTCTGGAGGTCAAGAAGTCTTTCCTGGAGGATCCGTACGGAGTGTTTGAAAGCTGGAGTGCGGACAACCCGGTGTTCTGCTCCTGGACCGGGGTCGCTTGCGACCATGGCCCGGCCGTGGTGGGCCTCAACCTCTCCGCCGCGTCGCTGGCCGGTCAGGTGTCGCCCGCGCTCGGCCGGCTCGCCCGTCTCCAGGCCCTGGACCTCTCCTCCAACCGGTTGGCCGGCTCCATCCCGGTTCAGCTCGCCAAGCTCTCCGACCTTGCCTCTCTCCTCCTCTACTCCAACCTTCTCTCCGGTCCGATTCCTCCTTCCCTCGGTTCGCTCTCCGCCCTCCGAGTTCTCCGGCTCGGCGACAACCCGGGTCTCTCGGGACCGATTCCAGACTCGCTCGGAAACCTCCGCAACCTCACCACCCTCGCCCTGGCCGCCTGCAATCTCACCGGTTCGATGCCGCGTCGACTCGGCGAGTTGTCTCATCTCGAGAACCTGGTCCTCCGGGAGAACCAACTCAACGGCTCAATCCCGCCGGAACTCGGACGGTTGGCGAGCCTCCGGATCATGAACCTGGCAAACAACTCGCTCGAGGGGCCGATACCAAGTCAACTCGGCGAGCTGAATCAACTCGTCTACCTCAACTTGATGGGCAACCAGCTGCAAGGACCGATCCCCAAGTCTCTGGGCAAACTCGCCAGCCTCCAGACGCTCGACCTGTCCGGCAACAAGCTCCAAGGCGAGATTCCGGACGAGCTGGAGGAATTGGGTGAGCTCAGTTTCCTCGTCTTGTCCGAAAACAAGCTCTCCGGCCGGCTGCCAAGAAACCTCTGCCGGGATGCGCCAAATCTGCAGCACTTGCTTCTATCCACCAACAACTTATCCGACAGAATTCCCGCAAGTTTGGCGCAATGCCGATCTTTAATGCAGCTGGACTTGGCCAACAACAGCCTCACCGGCGCGATCCCAGTCGAACTCGGCGAGCTCTCCAATCTGACCGATCTATTGCTGAACAACAATAGCTTGTCAGGTTCCCTTCCTCGCACCTTGTGGAACTTGACCAACCTTCAGATATTGACTCTCTACCACAATGACTTGGTAGGCGAGTTGCCAGAGGAGATTGGCAAACTCGGGAAGCTGCAAGTTCTTTATTTGTATGAGAATCAGTTGTCCGGCGAGATCCCATCGGCGATCGGCAATTGCTCGAGCTTGCAAATGATCGACTTCTATGGGAATCAGTTCACTGGCAGCATCCCGGTTACGGTCGGGCGGCTGAAGCAGCTCAGCTTGCTGGACCTTCGGCAGAATGGACTGTCAGGAGCAATCCCGGCGACGCTGGGGAATTGCCAGCAGCTCACAATTCTGGACTTGGCAGATAACCAAATCTCCGGCCGAATTCCGGCAACCTTGGGGTTCTTGCAATCTCTCAAGCAGTTCATGCTGTACAATAATTCCCTTTACGGTAGCATCCCTGATGAGATGTTCAATTGCCGGAACATCACCAGAGTGAATTTATCCAACAACAGACTCAATGGGAGCATTCTTCCACTCTGCGGTTCGAGCTCTCTACTTTCATTTGATCTCACTAACAATTCGTTCAATTTTGAGATTCCTGCCCAATTAGGTAACTCGCCGATGCTTGAAAGGATTCGGCTTGGGAGCAATAGATTGGTCGGCGAAATTCCTCCACTGCTTGGAGAGATAGAAGATCTCTCGCTTCTAGATCTCTCGAGCAATTCACTGGCCGGAGAAATACCCAAGGAGCTAGCATCATGCAGGAAGCTAAGCCACATTGTTCTGAATGACAATCATCTAAGTGGCCCCATTCCAACATGGTTTGGGAGCTTGCCTCAGCTAGGAGAGCTCAGACTCTCCTCCAATGGTTTCTCAGGTTCACTTCCGGTAGAACTCTTCAACTGTTCCAATCTATTGAAGATGTCTCTTGATGACAACCTCCTGAATGGCTCACTCCCTTATCAAATTGGCAACCTTGTTTCCCTCAACGTCCTTGACCTTGCCCATAACCAGTTCTCTGGACCAATCCCTGCTTCCATTGGAAAGCTAAGCAAGCTCTACGAGCTCCGTCTTTCCCAAAATCATTTATCGGAGAAGATTCCTGTTGAGCTCGGACAACTGCAGGAGCTACAGAGCATACTAGACCTCAGCTTCAACAACCTGACAGGAGAGATACCATCGTCTCTCAAATCTGTTTCTAAGCTTGAAGAGCTGAACCTCTCTCACAATTTGCTAACCGGGGAAGTCCCTCGCCAAATTGGCGAAATGAGCAGCTTGGTGAAGCTTGACCTCTCCTACAACAGGCTTCAAGGCAGACTGGATGAACAATTCTCTCGCTGGCCACCGCGGTCTTTCTTTGCCAACCTCGCTCTCTGTGGAAGCCCCCTCCAACCATGTGCTACTTCCAACTCCACCCCTCACCGCTCGACTCTAAATTCTGTATCCATAGCTCTGGTCTCTGCCTCGGTGACGCTCGTCATCATCGTCCTCCTCATCGCCCTGGCGATATCAATCAGGCGGCATCACTTGAGAAGGTCAAGCGAAGTCAATTGCGCCTACTCCTCCAAGAGCTCTTCGCTTACCCACAGGCATTTGTCGATTCTGAAAGGTTCCGCGAGGCGGGAATTCAAATGGGAAGCCATAATGGAAGCCACAAGCAATCTAAGTGATGAGTTCGTGATTGGCTCAGGAGGGTCGGGCACTGTCTATAAAACTGAATTGCCTAGCGGCGAGACCCTCGCGGTGAAGAAAATTGTACGCAAGGACAGGGACCTTTTCTCGCAGGACAAGAGCTTCGCAAGGGAGGTGAAGATTCTAAGCGGGGTCAGGCACCGGCATCTGGTGAAGCTGCTAGGATTTCTAAGCAACAACAGAGGTGAGCATCTGCTGATATATGACTACATGGAGAATGGCAGCGTGTGGGATTGGCTGCACCGGCCGGCAGCGAGTCAGAAGAAGAAGAAGGAGCTTAACTGGGAGAGGAGGTTAAAGATTGCCATGGGAATTGCCAAGGGAGTGGAGTATCTACACCATGACTGTGTGCCGAAGATCGTCCACAGAGACATCAAGTCGAGCAACGTACTGCTCGATGGAGACATGGAGGCACACCTGGGAGACTTTGGGCTGGCAAAGGCAGTCGCCGAGAGCCACCGGGCCGACTCGATAGGATACACTGAGTCAGGCTCTTGGTTTGCTGGCTCCTATGGGTACATAGCTCCAGGTATGCTCCAAACACCTTACAAACCTTATCCAGAATGCGCTGAATCCATGATGTTAGCTGAATTCTTATTATTCTGCAATGCGGACAGAGTATGCTTACTCCATGAAAGCTACGGAGAAGAGTGATGTTTACAGCATGGGTATAGTTTTGATGGAGCTTGTGAGTGGGCTGATGCCTACAGACAGGACCTTTGAAGGAGATATGGACATGGTGAAGTGGGTGCAGTCCCGGATTGGGTTGCCGACCTCAGGGCGTGAGGAGCTCCTGGACCCTTCTCTAAAGCCTCTGGCACCATATGAGGAGTCATCCATGTTCGGGCTGCTCGACGTGGCCTTGCAGTGCACCAGGACTGTTCCTGTGGAGCGGCCTACTTCAAGACAGGTTTCTGATCTTCTGCTCCATGTTTCTCTGAAGATCAACAGGGTGGCCTGTGGAAAGAAGATTGCAGCATAAACTTTTTGATAGTTATGTTTGATTCTCTCCAAAGAGAGATTAGATAGTGGTGCTTCTCCCCAAACTATCTTTCTACAATGTCCGTATCTTGAATGCATTAACATAGCAAGCCAGAGACTGCTTTTCAGCGAGCATCATCCATTGATATTAGGACTATGATAGACTCTTAGTCAACCAGAGTTTTTCTTTTCCTCTTCAACGTGACCAAAATTTACTATGGAATATGGAACTGTTGCAACATTCTGCATGTTGCAAGAAAGCAACAAATGCTTGAAACATTGCTATGGAATCCGGCATGCCTCACTAGTTAGGACAGGGGATGGATCACACAGAATAGGATTGCGGCAACACACCACGATGAAAAGAAAAAGAGAATGCCGGTCTTGCGTGCAAGCCACTGATTTCATGGGAGCATTGGCGCGGGCTAATAGCTGCCCATCAAAATGTTGTTAAATCATACCTTATTAATTCAAACATGATAGAATATGAAAATTTATAAAAAATAAAGCTCTAAATATCCACATGACTCCTGCCTCAATGTTGCAGGTAAAGCAATTGGCAAACCACAGCTCTCAAAGTACTAATCTTCATCATCACCTGCAATAAGAAAAGAAAATTTGAGTCAAGTAGTAAAAGAATAAAAACATAATGTAAATCTATATAAATGATCCTGTTGTCTCATGAAGCATCTTTTTTCAAACAGGAAAATGAAAGTCAAAGCAGATGGATATCAGTCCCCATCAGGAATTCATCATCTTAACTGAAAATCCACTCTGGACGAACATACACAACTCATGATGCAGGAGATGGTGTGACCAAGTAATTTAATTACCACAGAAAAGCTTTACCAAAGTGCTACCTTGATGTATGATATTTGGATTAGTTAAAAGTTCAAACAGAGTAACGTACCATCACATTGACGACCTATGTTTTAACAGAACATATGCATGACAAGGGTTGTTAGCAACCCATATTCTTCTGCAGGAAGTCTATGAGAAACAGGGGGAAGAGCAATATTCACATCTGGCAACTGAATGCTCCATTTGTCCCAAAAATATTGTTGGAAAGCTCCTCGAATATCCTCATCTGTAGCCACCACAATGCCTTCCAGATTAACCATTTGATGGATTGGATTCCTTCCAAGCCTGAAAGTTGTTGTTCTATGAAAAGACCTAGTGTTAAGATCCCCCTCCTTCAGTCATGGAATTCTCGACTTCTTTCTCAAGAAAATATGTCTGAGAACCCTGTTGTGTTCCCCGAGCTAAGGATAACACAGCATAAATAGCAGCATTCAAACTGCCAAGCCCAGTGTCCTAATCCTATCACATAGTTGCTGAACCTTCCTGAATAAATTTCCAACTGAATCCTAGTTCCAGTTCAGCAAAGTTCTCTTGGTAGACTTCAAGAGTTTTGCAAACTGAATAGCTGGTGACAGACCTCACAAGACCTGCGAATCACTTCATTAGTATCATCACAGTTCAGTCAAAAGTTCTCTAATAAAAAAGGATTAGGTTTCTGGTTAACATCTAAAAGAGCATGAACCAAAATTGGGTGGGAACCAAACTGATTCTTGGTGATGAGTGACTTTGGCCGTAGGGAAACAAGTAACATAGCCGCTGGTTGCCAAAGCAGAGTCTGAGACATTCCCCAAATCTGGCTCTCCCTTGCCTATTATTGGACCATATGAATGGCATCCCTGAGCATTCGAGATCAATTAGCCTGTTGTCAATGATGAAATCTTTATACTCATGAATATCCCTTTTCTCGGCCAAATTTAGTATCACATTAAAATCTCTAATCAACAAAACTGGACTGCCCAGCAAAACCACTATTGAAGACAATTCCCAGACCTCCCCCCTCTGTAGGCCCCATGAACTTACCTGGATAGCTCCTAGAATCGAAGGAACTAAATTTGGTTGGGAAGTAACACCATAAATAGCCTGTTAGTTTATTGAACAAAATTGATAAAGTGAAAACTCTTCTTTCAAACAAATAATCACCTACCTAAAAGTCCTTATGCAGAAGAGCAAAAAAGTTCAGGTATTACCAATTATTCACTGCACCCGACTAAGAGCAGGAAAGATAACATAGTTTCTGTTGGTGCAGAATCTGGTTGACGTCGAATCGAGTTAAAGTTGAGGAAGATGAGGTTGCCGCCGGTGACCTGCAAAACAAAATTCCGTTCGGAGTCGATGGTGGTGACTCCGGCAGAACCCTCCGACAATCAAATCAGCTCTTCTGACCAATAGAAATGGAGTGCTCAGGAAAGAATTCGGCAAAATTTCGGAAAGGAGAAGAGAGCTTAGAGAAAACATATATGGAGGGTCCCTTTTTATAGATGGAGTCCGTAGTGGATTGATAGTGACAGCTGCAACCGTCTGGTAGCAGGCCGCTCGAGGCCTGGTGAAGTCTGTCATGGAGGGGGACGCCGCCTGTAGCGCTGCCTGTAGCAGACTGATGGCGACAGCCGTAGCTGTCCGATACTGAGCCGCTCAGGGGCACGTGGGATTCGGTACGAAGAGGGAGGTGTCGTTAAATTGATAGTGACCGTTCGTTGAGACTCAATAATCAAAGTTCGAAGAAAGCAGGCGTTGGTCGGTGAAGAACTTCAACATACGTCAATTCAGAGAAGTTCGAACTCCTAAAGAGGATACGGCTAGAGGAGATCATCCGAGAGGGATGCTAGCTGAAGGAGTCCGAAAGGAGTTCGGCTTCTGAAGGAGTCCGACTATGGGAGAAGTCCGAAAGGAGTTCGGCCGCTGGAGGAGTTCAGAAGAAGTTCGGCCGCTGGAGAAGTTTGGGAGGAGTTTGGCTCCTGTATTCATCCGTCTGAAGGAGAGATCCAGAAGAAATTCGGCCGACTGAAGGAGTTCGACTAATATTTGGCCGTTGGAGGAGAATTTTCGATCGAAGCTCTTCTGTGATTGCCCGTTACGTTAGGCCAAGCATCAGACTGAATTTCAACGGGAGCGGGATTTATCCCCATCAATAGTCCCTCCACTTTCAAGTTCGAAACTCGGAAGAAGAAAGTACAAAAAAGACGACTATCAAAATTCTTTTCCGGACTCTGCACCCATTGGGGTTGAAGCTCGAAAGAGACCTTATCTCCAACCGAGGTTGACATTGATGTTGAGGCTCGAGGGAGATCTTATCTCCTGTTGACGTAGACTTTGAAGCTCGGGGGAGATCTTATCTCCAGTCGAGATTGAAAGAGATCTTATCTCCTACTGACGTAGACTTTGAAGCTCGGAAAAGATCTTATTTCTAGCCGAGGTTGAAAGAGATTTTATCTCCTGTTGATGTAGAAGCTCGGGGAAGATTTTATCTCCAACCGAAGTTGAAGTTGAAGTTGAAGCTTGGGGGAGATCTTATCTCCAGTCGAGATTGAAGTTGAAGTTGAAGCTCGGAAGAAATCTTATCTTTTGTTGATGTAGACGTTGAAGTTCGGGGAGATCTTATCTCCAGTCGAGGTTGAAAGAAGATCTTATCTTCTATTGATGTAGACGTTGAAGCTGGAGAGATCTTATCTCCAGGGTTGAAGGAGATCTTATCTCCAGTCTTATCTCTTGACCCGTTGGAGATCTTATCTTCTGTTGATGTGAAGCTCGAGAGATCTTATCTCCAGCGAGGTTGAAGGAGATCTTATCTCCTATTGATGTAGAGTTGAAGCTCGGGGGAGATCTTATCTCCAACCGAGGTTGACGTTGAAGTTGAAGCTCGGAGAGATCTTATCTCCAGCCGAGGTTGAAGAAGATCTTATCTCCTGTTGAAGTTGAAGCTCGGGAAGATCTTATCTTCAGCCAAGTTGAAGAAGATCTTATCTCTGTTGAGTTGAAAGGAGATCTTATCTCCTAGGTTGACATTGAAGTTGAAGCTCGGGGAGATCTTATCTCCAGTCGAGGTTGAAGGAGATCTTATCTCCTGTTGATGTTGAAGCTCGGAAGAAGATCTTATCTCCAGCGAGGTTGAAGTTGAAGTTGAAGCTCGGAGGAGATCTTATCTCCAACCGAGGTTGAAGGAGATCTTATCTTCTTGGTTGAAGCTCGAAGAAGATCTTATCTCCTATTGATTGAAGGAGTCGAAGTTGAAGTTGGGGGAGATCTTATCTCCAGCGAGGTTGAAGGAGATCTTATCTCCTGTTGACGTAGACGTTGAAGCTCGGAAGAGATCTTATCTCCAGCCGAGGTTGAAGGAGATCTTATCTCCTATTGATGTAGACGTTGAAGCTCGGAGGAGATCTTATCTCCAGCGAGGTTGAAGAAGATCTTATCTCCTATTGATGTTGACGTTGAAGCTCGGAGATCTTATCTCCAACCGAGGTTGAAGGAGATCTTATCTCTGTTGACGTTGAAGCTCGGAGAAGATCTTATCTCCAGTCGAGGTTGAAGGAGATCTTATCTGGGGTTAATACTTTGGTGAGCCGCCATCTCTCAGCCTCAGAGCCAGGGGAAGCTCGCCTCGAATTGGAAAGGCTTACATGAAATAGAGGAGGTCGTCTGGCTCGGAACTTATTGCCTGAAGAAGCTCGGAGGAACAACGCTCCCATGATCTTGAAACTCAGAGAATTTGAGAATGTACTGCTGGTAATTTTTCTTAAATAAAACTCCTTCATTTCAATATTATTGTTTCTCGGTGCAGAAACTATCTAATGATAGGGAAGAAGCAATCAATAGTGGCCATGTTAGGAACAGGAGGAAAACCTCATCCTAACATGAGCAAGTCGAAGGCCTCATTCATTTTAGACGAGATGGGGGGAGAGGCTCTGACAATGGCTCTTATATGCCCCCACAGTCTGTTGGAAACAGGAGGAGAACTCGTCCTAACGTGAGCAAAGTCGAAGGCCTCGTTCATTTTAGATAAGATCGGGGGAGAGGCCCTGACAACGGTCCTTATGTGCCCCACAGTCCGTTAGAAACAAGAGGAGAACCTTGTCCTAACGTGAGCAAAGTCGAAGACCTCGTTCATGTTAGACGGAATGAGAGAAAAAATCTCGACAACGGCCCCATTGTGCCCAAAAACAACAGGAGACAAGATCTCTTCCGAGTCTCAACTTCAACAACAACCTCGGCAAGAGATAAGATCTTCTTCGACCTCGGTTGGAGATAAGATCTCCCTCGAGCTTCAACTTCAATGTCAACCTCGGCTGAAGATAAGATTCTTTCGAGCTTCAAAGTCTACGTCAACAAGAGATAAGATCTCCTTCAACCTCGGCTGGAGATCAGATCTTTCTGAGCTTCAACTTCAACATCAACTTCAGCTGGAGATAAGATCTCCCTCGAGCTTTAACTTCAACGTTAACCTCGGTTGGAGATAAGATCTCCCCGAGCTTCAAAATCTACGTCATAGAGATAAGATCTCCTTCAATCTCGGCTGGAGATAAGATCTCCTCTGAGCTTCAACTTCAACGTCAACTTGACTGGAGAAAAATCTCTCCCAAGCTTCAAAGTTTACGTCAATAGGAGATAAGATCTCCTTCAACCTCGCGTTGGAGATAAGATCTTTCTCGAGCTTCAACTTCAACGTCAACCTGGCTAAAGATAATATCTCTCCCAAGATTCAACTTCAACCTCGGCTGGAGACAAGATCTCTCCCGAGCTTCAACTTCAACCTCGGCTAGAGATAAAATCTTTTCCGATCTTCTACATCAATAGGAGTAAGATCTCCTTCGACCTCGGCTGAAATAAGATCTCCCCCGAGCTTCAACTTCACGTCAACCTCGGCTGAAGATAAGATTCTCTTCAAGCTTCAAATTCTACGTCAACAGGAGATAAGATCTCCTCAACCTCGCTGGAGATAAGATCTCTTTCGAGCTTTAACTTCAACTTCAACTTCGGTTGGAGATAAAATCTTTCCCGATCTTCTACATCAACAGGAGATAAAATCTCCTTCGACTCGGCTGGAGATAAGATCTCCCCGAGCTTCAACTTCAACTTCACGTCAACCTCGGTTGGAGATAAGATCTCCTCGAGCTTCAAAGTCTACGTCAATAGGAGATAAGATCTCCTCCAACCTCGGCTGGAGACAAGATCTCCTCCGAGCTTCAACTTCAACTTCAACCTCGATTGGAGATAAAATCTCCTCCGATCTTTTACTCACGAGGAGATAAGATCTCCTTCGACCTCGGCTAGAGATAAAATCTTTTTCGAGTTTTCAACTTCAATGTCAACCTCGGCTGGAGATAAGATTTTCTCCGAGCTTCAAAGTCTACGTCAACAGAAGATAAAATCTTCTTCAATCTCAGTTGGAGATAAGATCTCCTCCGAGCTTTAACTTCAACGTCAACCTTGGCTGGAGACAAAATCTTTCCCGAGCTCCAACGTCTAATCAACAGG
>QRFJ01005908.1:0-50891 GCA_006176705.1 Cocos nucifera
ATTCCGATAGCTGGCTTTTTTTTTTCTCTATCGATTTTTCCATGATTGATAATCTCTCCTTTTCTCAAAATGTTGGATCACCGATCTATTATGTCGTGGTAACTTGTAACTATGAATAAAAAATGGATTGGAGCAATTAGATCTCTACAGAACAAATCATAAAATGGAGCCTCAACTTCCTATATATACATATACAAAAAATCCGGATATTAATAGAATTCATATCCTGATTTCGTTCTCTCGTTATCAGTTGACAGGGTACAAGCTATCCTATCTAATTACTTTTATAGATAGTGTTTCATTAATGAGACAAAAAGTCTTATAATTCTTTAATTTTCAGATTTTTTTAAAATCGTTTGCTGTACAATGCAAAAAAATAAAGTGAATTAGAATTGTAATGAGATGCTTGTTCGAGTTTTTGTTTTGACAGTATGCATTCTGTTATCATTTCCAATTGGACGATCCATTAATCCAATTGGAAGAAGATTATAAATGGATAGATATTTTTGATTTTCACTGGAGACTGGGAATCGATGGACTTTCCATAGGACCCATTTTACAGACAGGATTTATCACTACTTTAGCTACTTTAGCAGCTTGGCCAGTTACGCGAAATTCACGATTGTTCTATTTCCTGATGTTAGCAATGTACAGCGGTCAAATAGGATCATTTTCTTCTCGAGACCTTTTACTTTTTTTCATCATGTGGGAGTTAGAATTAATTCCTGACAAATTTTAGCGGACGGTGTGGCTACAGTTGGTGGGGAACTCGCTTTAGGAAAAAACATATTAGTAGCTTATATGCCATGGGAAGGTTACAATTCTGAAGACGCAGTATTAATTAGCGAACGTCTGGTATATGAAGATATTTATACTTCTTTTCACATCCGAAAATATGAAATTCAGACTCATGTGACAAGCCAGGGCCCTGAAAGAATTACTAAGGAAATACCGCATCTAGAGACTTATTTACTCCGAAATTTAGACAGAAATGGAATCGTTATGCTGGGATCTTGCAGTAAATCTTAGATCATCTTTTGAGCATCGAGGTCAAGAGGATCAATTATATGGTAATCATATGCTACAAGTTCATCATTATTGCATTACGATTTTTTGACCTATCCGGACATCGGGTACCACTGCTAGATGGTGACATCAATTGGTATAGAAAATCAATTCTTGTACTACCGGCTTAGGATTCAAACCTATGGGATCACACACAATAGAAGTTCCTACCTGATCTAATGACTGATCAAGAGTTTCAATAGTCTGAGACTCTATGGTCAAGAGTCCTACTGAATTGAGACTTTATGACCAGGAGTCCAAGAGTCCCAATGAACTGGGACTCTATCTTTATAAATTCTACTAGACTGGAACTCAGAGTCCTACTTATTTGAAACTCTCAAATCAAGAGTTTCACTGATCTAGGACTCTATGATCGCGAGTTCTATTCGTTTGAGATACTGAGATCAAGAGTTCAACTGGATTGGGACTCTTCATGAGTTTCATGTTGATGGAACTCTATTGTCAGACACCCATCCGATTGAGACTCTTTATTTTTTGGAGGATTAATTAGTAATTTGATTGCTGATTAGCTCAATTTATTTGAGTGATGAAGATTCGATCAAGTTCGATCAAATTAGATTCGATTGGATTTGACTCGATCAGGTCATAAGATGACCTAATCACTATGGAAGATTTGATCCTGATTTGATCAGAAGCTGAACCTAATTAATTTCTAATTTGATTAGAAATTAATTGAATTGGGTTAAGCCTAATTTGGTTGATTTTAATCTGGTCTAATTAGTTTAAATTAATTGTTTTGGTTGAAATCAATTTAGACCAAATCAAATGAGATTTGAATTTAAATTCTTCCTAGCGCCCATCATATTTGACTTTTTCACCTTGACCCATGCCCCATCTATTTTCTACGTATGTTTTTTCTTATGTAGAAGAGAGGATATCTGCACCCCTTCTCATCTACCTTTGACTTGGTCCAAGGGTTCGACCAATTCAAAATAAGTTGAATTTTGAATTCAACTTGATTTGTTTGAAACCAATCATCCCTCTCATCTTTATCTCGATGCCTTTCTTTTGTTTTGTCTTATTTTTTTATAGAAATCCAGAATGTGCGCACGCAGAAGGAGAGTCTTTCTATGTGTTAAACACCTGGGAGGGGGTGTTGGATAAGGATAAGAGCTCACTTGATTTTTGAAATCAAGTGAACGGTTCAAACATCCTAACCTCCCTCTTCTTATCTCAACCCACATGGAATTCCCCTTGGTTGTTGCCAATTTAAAAAGTGTTTTCAGATGGGCATGCATGGGTTTTACATGAAGGATCAGAGAGGGGCGTGGGAAGATTTCTTAGAAAGAGAAAATTAGAGTGGGATGCATCTATCTGGGGTGAAAAAGTCAAATAGGGGTTTCCTTCACTAGATTTCTTCTCTTAAGCTTTTCTTTTTTTGTTTCTCTTTGGATGCCCATTCATATATTTTTGATAGTGGGTGTATGGTAGAGAGGAGTGTCCTTCTCCTGTGAAAAATTTATTTTATGGAAAAATTCCAAATAGAGAGGGTGTGAGAGAGTTTTCGGGCATCAGGATTTTTGGTGAGTGCAAAATCCTAGAGTTGGGACTTTAGATTCGGATGGAAAGATTGAGTGCTGTGAGCATCGGATCACCATCAAATTTGAAACATCACCTCATCATCCTTCGAAAAGTAAGTTCTGATTTTCTAGAGTATTCGAAAGATTAGAAAGAAGATGATCGATTAGATCGATCGTGATCAGCCATCGAAGGCTTCGATGAGGAGCTAGCACTTCAGTGGAGCTGATCAGGATCAGAAGTTTCGTGTGGACCAACTATAGAGGCCAGATGAATGTGCGGCTGCTGTACGACACCAGAGGCTTATTCTAGTAGATTCAGATCATGGAGATCAGCTAACCACGCACAGGTATCAAGTTCTACACTCGAATCGATCAGCAAATGCGATTTATTGATCGATCGTATTTAAATTTTAAATTATATATTAGCATATCTAGATCCTGAGTAGGATAATTGATATGATCAGTGCATGCTATAGAATTAATATTTGATTAATTTTAGCTTCCATTGATATAAATATTTGAAAAAGTTTCGAATTGCATTCTATAAATCCTACTTGATTTTCTATACTATTTGGCTCTAATTAAATCAGATTTGGTTGGAACCAGATAATAGAAATCTCTAGAGTCCAAAAAAGTTGGACTTCTATTCTGCATCATATTTTTTCTCAGCATCTACTTCTCAATGCACGAAAAAAGTTTATGCATGAGATATTCACCAGCAAATGCCTATTTTGACGCCCCAGATGGATGAGGATAAGATTGGTTTAGATTAAGTTCAAAAGAGATTTAAAACAAAACACTATCTTATCTTTATCCACCTTGGTTGACCACTTTGTAAAGGAGTCTTCATTTTGTGTGACAAAATGAATTTCTCTAGGTCCTTCTCCACATCCAGAGCATTTGTTCAGCCTTCTTTCTAGATGGATAAGGATGAGTAATAGTTGGATGAGGTTTAGGTTCATAAGAGTTTGAATCTAAACTAAAATCCTAATCGTATCCTATCTAATCTATTTAGTTGTTTGGCTCTATAAAACTCTTTATTTTTTTGTGTGCCACTTCCAAGTGATATTCCACCATGAGAAATCATAAGGGAGAGAGGCCAAACATCTGAAAGGGGCGTGAGGATTAGGGGTGGGTTGCCATCAATTGGCGTGTGAAAACTAGAGGAGTTCTTCCTCCTCTTGGGTGAGAGATCAAACCCTAAGAGCTAGGATTTTTGGATGAGAGAAAAAATCAGAGAGAAGTGTTTTCTCTTTTTTTCTTCCACTTTTCTACATTCTTCTCTAATTCATCTTCGACTTCGGAGAGTCCGAGAGATTTAAGAAAAAAAAAAATCAGATTAATCTTCCAGCAATCTTCATACGATCTAATAATTTTAAAAAATCAGATTAGCATAGGACTTCAAGTGGACGATCTATAGAGGCCAGACATCCTGTGCGGCTGTGAGCGACTAGCAGAACTTTAGATCAAAGTGTTTCAGTAGTGAAGATTATCTACTCGTGTTCAAGTATATAAGATTTTGAACCTTAGAAAATTGATCTAAAAGTTAGATCTAGTTTGAGGCATCTATGTGATCGATGCACGTATTTTTATTTTTTAGATTTTTATATATGTAATATATCATATTGTAAATCCTAAGATATGTGTTTTAAATCTGATCTTAAGTATGATAATTAGATTTATTTATTTAAACTTATATTTTTTGCTAAAAAATTTTAAAAATTATGCTTAAAATGCCTGCCGATTTTCTTCAAAGGCACCATGCGTTGGTTGGTTGATCGTGACTTGTGCATTTATTGTAGAATATAATACACATAACAAGGAAAATGTGAGCAAGATAGCGGTGAAATAAATAAGGAATGAAAGTTTTATCAATTGAGGCACAACTAGAGATGCTATTATTAGAAAAAGATTTGTTGTATGATATGCACAGATGGATTTTTAACTTTCTTCCAAGATACATAATATGCACAAAGTATGTAATTTTTGAACCTAAGCAATATAGCAACGATCACTCAAGTGGTAGAGAGATGGAGAGGAGAGAGCATAAAAATATTATTCATGTAAACTTATAAACAATTACCCTTCTTTTTAAAACCATCCGAAGCTTCTGAATAAAAGAATGAATACCCATTGTATAAAAGATGGCTAGTTGATTGAACCAATCAAGCCATAACAATCAAAACACAAATATATATGATAGTCTGTTTGGTGCATAAATGGTAAAATCATATCTTCTATGTGAGAAAACCAAGTCAAATGTTAAATTAAATGTGAGTTAAAATATAAAAGATAACAATTCAAATAAAATACATGGATGTATGAGAAATGGTGAGAATAGATGTCTAGATATGCAATATTATATCATAGTTATGGCAATTTGTATTTAAACTCACCAAGTCATATGCGCATATAACAAAACACATTAAAATCCAAACTATCCAAAATATATATAAATATTTAATAAAATAATATTAAAATTGTTGGGGATAAATCCCGCTCCTGTCGAAGCCCGGCCCAACGCTCAGCCCAATGTAACCAGTAGCCGCTGAAGAGCTTCAGCGCCAGGCGCCAGGCCGAACCCCTAACACGGCCGAACTGCCTAGAGGCCGAACTCCCCTGCACCGAGGTCCGGGCCGAACTCCCTAGAGGCCGAATCAGCGAGCCCTGGCCGAACTCCTTCGGATCCCACGGCCGAACTCCTTCTGACCGGCCCCAGGCGAGCCCGTGCAACCGAACTCCTTCGGACTTCCCGCGGCCGAACTCCTTCGGACCGACCCCAGGCGAGCCCGTGCAGCCGAACTCCTTCGGACTTCCCACGGCCGAACTCCTTCGGACCGACTCCAAGCGGCCGAGCTTCAATGAAGTCCTCTCAGCGGCCGAACTCCTCAGCGGACGGGCTTTAGTAGAATCCCCAAGCGGTCGCCACTCAGGAGCCCGAACTCCTCAGCAATCGTCACTCAGGAGCCCGAACTCCTCAGCAGTCGTCACTGGGCCGAACTCCTCAGCGGTCGCCCTCATCAAACTTCGGCCGACCGAGCTCCTACCGAACTCTCAAGTGTCCAAGCCTCAGCCCAAGTCCAACAGCCGGCCGAATCCCAGACGGCCGAGCCGCGGCTTCTCAGCAGCCGAACTCTTCTGCGGACGGGCCTTAGCTGCATACCTCTCGCCAGACGCCTATGGGAGCCGAACTCCCTCCTATCTTCCTCTTCAGGAGCCCGAACTCCTCGAAATGGGCACACGACGAAGGCCTTCATCCCTTCATTCGGCAAGCTCTGCAACCATCACCATCAGTCAGTCCGCCGCACCATCGGTCAGTCCGCCGCGGGCGATAGCGACCCACTGTCAGGCGGCGATGGCTGTCACCCTCCATCCGCCGCACGCGGCGCCAGTGAGACTGACTCCACCGAACCTCGAGCGGTCCCGCCAGCACGCGGCTGCAGTTGTCACCATCAAGCTCCACTATATCAAGGACCCTCCCGACACACTAAGGGGAAGCTCTCTGGACTCTTGACTCTCTAAGCTCTCCTCCACATCTCTAAGCTCCGGAACTCATTCCGAGCACTCCATTACTGTTGGTGAGAAACTAACTTGACCGTCGGAGGGTCCTGCCGGAGCCACCACCCCACCGGTTCCGGACGGGACTTCGTTTTGCAGGTCCCCGGCGGCGCCCAGCGGCCTCGATTGCGGCGACCCCCGGCGGCGACGGATTTCTGCACCAACAAAAATTATGAAATAATTTAAATATTTTTAACTTTTGCCAATGAAAGTAAAAATAGTGCAACATAGAAAAGATTATATAATTCTTAAATACATACAAAAGTTATCTCTAAAATTAATATATGCTAAGAATTTATCGTAGGATGTAAAAAAAAAATAATCAAGTAATTTAGGCCAGCTTATGTACATGAGCTATAATTATGATTTATCATATTATCCTGTATCATTGGATATAGGTCATATTATACTATATTGATATGATGTCTTATGCTATAATGAACTATATATTAATATTATAATAAGATAGTATTGGTATGAAGTGCTAATGGCAAATCTTGATCATAACGAATAAGACTGCCATGCTCACTCACAGACTCTCAGTCCATCTTTTGTTGAATTTCTATTTGGTATTGTCAGAGGGCATGATAAGCAAGTCTTCGGACAGATGGATGGGAAAGAAGGGAAGAAAGAGGCTTACCACGGCAAGCATCGCCCACCTGCAGTGTATGAGCTCGGATTCCTTGAACCTCTCTAGATTCTCTGGGACCTCTCCTAGTCGAAGTGGGTCGAACCCAAAATCGCTAATACACATTCAGAGCAAGGGCACGATGGTTAAGAACCGGAACGGCAATTTTTTCAAGCACAAGGGAACTTATGTTCTGGTGCCCCGGGCAGAAGGGCGCGCTTACCCAGGAGCGGAGCCATCGAGGTGGGGGGGCGGGGCTGGCCAGGCATCCACTCGGCCGACATGGAGATGCGGGACGAGGTGTTCGTGCCGGGGAGGGCGAGCGAGCTAGCGAACTGAGATTTGGAAGACGAGAGGAGACTCGGGAACACCACCACACAATTTCTTAGGGCAGCCGACGCCGCCATCTCTTTCTATCTCTCACAGTTTGTGTGTGCGCTGGCTGGAGTGTGGTGGAGCAGAGGAGAGCGGGAAAAACGCGAAAAAAGCGAGACTTTTAGCGACGCTCAGCGGAGAGGATATGGTAGTTATCTAGAAGCGGTGCCGAGCGAATGGAGGAGAGCGGGTGAGGAGTGGGGATATGATAGGGCGAATCTAAATGCGGACTTCTATTGGTTGAGATATCCGCCCGCCCAGCTGCCATTGGACCATCCGTAAGCCACATATCCGGTGGTAGCGGAAGCCGTATAACGTGCGTTAAGACGGCCATAACTGGTCTGGACGCAACTTGCACGCGAAGTCCTTGCGCACGCGCGAGAACGCGCAGGAAATGAAGAGTGGTCCGCTCCACGGATGGACGGATGAGCGAGGGCCGAGGGCCACTGATTATTGTCCCACCCGCGTCCCCCTTCCGACTCCGAATTCGCTATCCCGCACTCCCCCCTCCGACATGGCAGTGGCCGCACGGTTGCCTCTCGTCTGCGCCGTCCGGTCGAGCTCGGTGGGGGAGCACGAGAAGAGGATGGAGGAGCGGGGAGTTATGGGGCAGGTGCTCCGGGTGGTCCGGCGCGACCGGAAGTTCCTAACCCGGCGCTTCCAGTCCGTCTCCAAGGTGCTGGGCGATCTCTTCTGGCTCCGGAACCTGGAAGATCCCCGGGCTCTTCATGCCTCTCGGCTTCCTGCCCATTGGTCCAAGATTTCTCATCCCCCAGGTCACTCTCCTGGCGTTCTAGCGTTGTTTCCATTAGCTTATTAGGGTCCAAAAAATCGTCTCGCAGAAGATGGCCCTTGTAGATCGAACCAAACAGAATTAGTCCCAGCATTAGAGATTGGTGTTAAGCTGGTTTTTTAACTAGCTCTGGATTATCCTGCCCGGCAGCTATTCTTAATGAAATCAGATGGATTGGTATGATTCGAAGCAAGATAGAAGAAAGGGCATTGCTGGATTGCATTGAAGTTCCTTGTAGCATCATATGCTTGGTGCTCAGGTGACCCGAATATTATTACACTAATAGTGGAGATGATGGACCACTCCTCGTGAAGTTTACCCCCCTAAATATAGTGTGCCATTATATGCTCCCGGCGTTCTAGAGCAGTTTTAATTAGCTTATCTGGGTCCAAGTAAAGCTTCTGGCAGAAGATGGCCCTTGTAGATTGAACCAACCAGAATTAGTCCGAGCATTAGATATTGGTATTAATCTGCTTTTTAAACTAGCTTGGGATAATCTAACTGGCAGCAGTTCGTAATGAAATCAGATGTACTCGTATGATTCCAAGCAACATAGAAGAAAGAGCATTGCTGGTTAGCATTGAAGTTCCTTGTACCATCATATAGTTGATGCTCAGGTGACCCGAATACCATTACACTATTAATGGAGATGATGGATCATTCCTCCTGAAGTTTTCCCCGTAAATATAGTGTGTCATCATATCCAATTCAATTAACAATTAAAGTATGCATTTTTTGATTAGGCTGCCTCTACATTAAAAGTGAAAAATTCCTTTTGGAGTCCTGTCTTACCACAGCAAAGCACATTGTGTTTTTTTTTTCCTCATCTTTCCTAAGCAATCTTTCTCACCAAATTGACAATTTGCTTGTTGGTTGGAGCGTGACATCAACATTGACAGGACTATGGGGTGTGGACTTGATGATGGCTGATATAGAAGCTTTAAAGGTGTATGCTGATTACATACAACTTGCTTCCAGAATTTGGTCTGTGCCTCTACCCGATCTATATGATCCACAGAAGGTATCAGACTACTTCAATTGCCGGCCTCATGTCCTAGCATTCCGAATTATCGAGGTATTTGAAATGCTTCTTTGAATTATTGCCATGTTTGCAAGTTAGTTTGACCTAATGCTTGGATAATTCCAGGGTTTATGATGGAGCTCAATAGTATTATGATGACAAAGTTTATTGCTTTTATTAGTTCTATAAGTCGTTATCTTTTTATGCGGCAATAGAATGGTCACCCTTGTTGGAAAAAATCATGCTAGATCACCAGTCACTTCACACGAAGACCATCTGTTTTTGGTTCTGTTAAATGAAATAGACCCTGCAATTGCGTACATTGTGTTGGAGCTCAGATTCCTTCTGCCTTTTGTGCTCCATGTGGTGAGGAATAATATATTCAAATGAAGTTTATTCATCCAATTTTCTCATTTCTATATTGTACAAGCAACATTTTTGAGATTCCATTTAAAAAGTGGATTTCCCTATTCTATCAGAACTTGCAGTTTTGTTGCGAGGATATATACGGGTCTAGTCCTAAATTGGTTATTCATTGGAGATACTTTGAATATTTATATAGGGCTAAAAAATCCACATAACACCTTGTAGCTAGCCTTTTTAGGTGAGCTTCTAGGTTGTTGCAAATGGTCTTAGAGTATATCCAGCCCATAGCTCATGTGGACCATGGTCACTACAACATGGGTCCTATCGGGGATGTCGACTATAGTACATTGTATCATGAGCCATTCTGGTGTTGACTATGAGCTGATCATGGTGTTTGTGATTAGATTTGAACCCTTAGTCTCATAAGGATATATAGATTTAAACAGAGAGTATGTGAGGACCCTTGTGGCCATATGTTAGTTGTACAATGATTTTGTGCTTGTGAGATTTTGGATATTTATACAGAGCTAAAGAATCTAAATAATTCCTTTTAGCTAGCTTTGTTGGTGAGGTCTTGGGTTGTTACATACTGATTGAACAGCAAAGACCATGTATCATAACATAAGCCTATCAGATAGAATTTCTGCAGCATGTATTGTATTTCTCTAACACAGTGGATCTGTAGGTAATCTCTTCATTTGCCTTTGCTGCCATAAAAATGCAAATGTCGAGAAGTTTCAACTTGAGTAGGCATGGTGTGAGCAGGGGAGACAGCTTATACACTTCACAGTACTATATTGGGCTGCTTCTGAAAAAATCATTTCTGAATCTTGGACCAACTTTTGTCAAAGGTTAGAGAGTTATTGAACATAAATATTTTAGATTAAAGTTAAAAAAAATTGTCAACTGCAGAACCAATACTAAATTATCACTCTGTTCATGTTCTATTCAAATCTTCACAGTTTTTTCATCGCAGTCACTAAATGCCAAGGTTGCTAATTGCATGTCTCTGCTAACATATGCAGTTGGGCAGTCCCTATCTACAAGACCAGACATAATCGGTTCAGAAATTTCTAAGGTCAGACAAAACATTCCTAGGATTATTATGTCTACCCTTGTAACTGATATTCTCTTCTTGTACTACTCTTGAGCCATAATTGGGACATAGTGGTGAAAGTTCTGTGGTCATTTTAACATAAAAAATCAACTAGGACTTGGTCTTTATTATGCATTTGCTTTTATCTCAGGCACTTTCTGAGTTGCATGACAAAATTCCTCCTTTTCCAAGGGCAGTTGCAATGAAGATTATTGAGGAAGAACTAGGATGCCCTGTAGATAGCATCTTTAGCTATATTTCTGATGAGCCTGTGGCTGCTGCTTCGTTTGGTCAGGTAATACTGTGTTAAAAAATGTGATCTTATCTGTTATTCAAAATGTTCACATGATGTCCTACCCTGATTAAGACCCAAGTTTCAAATCTTGGTTTTGAAACCTGCTATAGTGAAGGATCTCAACTGAATTGTCTCAGTTCTGGTCCAAAAATCTGTGAAAGTAGTATTTGCTTATAATGGTTACAAATAATGGAAAAGGGGCTGCACAAAGTATCAGGCATTGGGTTGAAAACAAATAAATCAGAGATAAATAAGTATTGCAAAGCTATGTTGACAAGGTTTTCTTGATATTTAAGATAGCCTTATATCTTGTCAAGATTCTGACATGCCAAGCGTGAAAAAAATGCTTTATGCATGCATGATATGTGAACTAGGGGCATACACAAAATTAAATGTGCCCAAAATGGCATTATCTACCATACTAAACAAGAGGTGTCTATCAACTGAAAAGTGAATTAATAAAAATATAAGCTAGGGACAATATGGGGCTAGGGTTGTTTTCATGTGATGGTGGACCAAGAAGCATGGATTAGGGGTTGGGTGAAAGGATTAAGGGTTTCATGAACAAGAATAAGGTTTTTTTTTTTTTGAAGTGTTTTCTTTTCAATGGTTTATAATGGATGGCAAGAATTCTAGTGGTCTTAAGGGAAAGAGCAAAATAAACTGATTATAAATCCAAGTATAATCAAATCTAAGATAAATTATCAACCATATAAAATGAATAGCAATAATATTGGATGATAGGAAAAATAGAAGAGCGATAGTCTTAAATAGAAGAGCCAAAGGGAAGGAGTAAAGAGAAAAATAAGAGGAGGAGAGGGAAGATAGCTGAACCTTGGCTTCTTTATTTTCTTTCCATCAAGTCATCTTGTAAACCATCTCCTAAAAGAGAGGATTGCAGCCTTTTGATGGGCTTAAACCCTCACAATGCTAAATCTTGACCCTTGAACTCAAAACAAATCCTAGCCATCAATTAAATAAGAAAAAAATTATAAGACACAAAAGCCCCTAGCAAGTTGCTCCTATGGTACCATGAATAGTTCTTAGTACACTATCATGAAAAGTATTATGAACAATACTTGCTACAATAATGCTATAGCAACTTGACATTAAAGACCTTTTAGACATTACTAAGGTCCTTGTTTGGGATTGTTGTTGGAAGTACAGCTTTCGAAAATAAAACTTTTGAGAAGTAGAGCATTGGGACATAGAATTTTTACAAAAAGCTGTTTGCTGTTTGGTAACCACATTTATAAAGTGCTTTGAAACTTTAATATATATTTAGTAACTAAAATAAGAAAGGACTTTTGGTATAATAAAATGACACTAAAAGACATTGCATAGTAAGACATTGCATATAGTGGAAAATAATACCATATAATATTATATATTATTATTTATTAAAATATTATATAATATTATTATCATATAATATAATATAATTATAATTATTATGTAATATATAATGTAATATGATATAATGAATTATAATCTAGTCTAATAATGTATTATAATATAATAGATTATATTATATATTTATATTATAAATATTATTATAGTTTAAATATTATTATATTATATAATATTATTATCATATGATGTAATATAATACTGTAAATATAATATTATTATATTATGATAATATAATATAATCTGTTATATTATACTCTATTATTAGAATAGATTATAATATGATAGATTAGATTACTTTATAATGATAATAATATTATATTATTATTTATATTAGATTGTATTTTTGTAATATAATAATATTATAATAGATTATATTATATGTTTATAATATCTCATAATATTAATTTGTTATTATATTATATTTATAGTATAATAATATGATATGATATGATGTAAACATAATTATGAGATTTATTAATGGGCATTTTGGTCATCAAAAAAAATTTATTTAAATCAAAACAACTTTCTAATATTGGTCAGAAAGTATCTTTGGGGAGAAGCTCCAAAATGGAGCTTCTTCTAAGTAGACCTTTTCAGTTTTCTGGCAAAGTCAAAATAACTTTTTGATTTTTTACCAAACACTACTTTACCACTCAAAGTACTTTTGGAGGGCCAGAAAGTGCTTTTTGGCACTCCAAAAGCTTTGCCAAACAGGACCTAAAACTCTTTGATAAACATGGATTGCTTAGATCTTTTAAATTTGTTCTCTCCAACATCACTCTTCCATGGATCTCCTCCTCGAGATCTTGACAATTTGTGTCCTTGTACTTGGCCATTGGATCTTCAGTGTTTGATGATAGATACCCACATAAGTTTTTCTCATAGTCACATTGTTGATAGGTTGTTCTAATGTCCATCTATTGACAACGAACAAGCTGTGGATCCTCCATTTTATGGTGATGTTTGATGAAGCTAGCTTTGCAATATGGAATGGATCTTCATATTGTCCGATCTCAATTGTGGATTCTTGAGTGATGACATGGTTTTGCCATAAATACTCTGCTTATGGATGTCCATTGTTTTGATCTTTCGTATTCAAGATGTCTAATGAACACTCAACTACCAGGTTTTTATTTGACAAATCATCATTCTTGATTGTACTCTCTCCATGTGATGAAGCCTCAATTAGATTCATGTTGCAATCATGCTTCAGCTTTGCAAGCCTTAACCTGTGGTATTGCCTCGATTTCTTCAATACCTAATGCTGCTGCAATTTTATGTAATATAGCATTCATTGACATCATGTCATTACTGATAGATGTCACTTTAGTGTCCAACTTCCCCAAAATATTTTCTTGTATTTTACATACTGATGAAGATCATTGATTTTGAAACCCAAATCCTCATTTCATTAACATGTCAAAGGGGAAAGAAACAACAAGCAAATAGAAAGGATATCAAGAAAGAAAACAGGGTAGGATTCTTTAGCTCTGATACTAAAATTGATGTGGGACAATAGGGGACTAGAATTGTTTATGTGCGATGTTGGACCTAGAAGCCATAGATTAGGGTTTTGTCGAAGGATTTAGCAGCAAAACGACCTAGAAGCATTTTTTTAAGGGTTAATAATGGATGGCAAGAATTCTTGTAGTCTTGAGGATGGAGGTAAAATGATATAAACAGATCAGTGATCTAAGTATAATCAGATTAAGATCAGTTATCAACTCTATAAAATAAATAGTAATAATATGGAATCATTGGAAAAATAGAAGAGCATGGTGTAAAGATAGAAGAACAAAGGGGAAAAAGAAGAAGAAGAAATAAAGAAAATATTAGAGAAAGGGAGGAAAGATGGCTGAACCTGGCTTCTTTTGCTTTCTTTCAATCAAATCATCTCGCAAACCATCTCTCAAGATAGAGGATTACAACCTTTATATAGACTCGAAACCTTAGCAATGTTAAACTTTGACCCTTGAACTCAACAAATTCTAGCAACCAATTGAAATAAAAGAAAAAAAATCTAAAACACATAAAAGCCCCTATAAGTTGTTGCTATGATACCATGAATAATACCAATGAACAGTACTCTCTACAGTAATGTTACAACAACTTGACATTAAGAACTTTGAAGTTTGAACATTACTTAAACTCCTTTATAAAACATGGACTGCTTGGATCCGTTATATTTGTACTCTCCCACATCAATATGCAAATGAGTTAAAACCCATAAAACATGATACAAAATTTATTAAAAATCTTCCTACATCCACATATATTTTTTATTATTCCCCCAAAATCAAACCCATGCTATGCTAATGGTATCATGCACCTTATTCCAATCATCGCTTGATCCATTGATCTCACATCTTGTCATATCATGTATAGTGTTCTTCTCTTATATAAACACTACAGTGGTTGTAATTTGCCAAAAAGGTACCTTCTGCTAGATGCTAGGAAACACGGTAAGCCCTCAATATAAAGGAATCTGCTGGACAACCTACCTACATATAAAACATTTTGATGAAACCAGATTGAGGCATTTATATTTGCTTCTGTCTGGCTGTTGCCTCCATCATATTCATAGTTTGATTTCACCTAACTTCTGCATCCATCTAAGTGCTGCTTGTGTGGTGTGCCTTCTTATGTCCTTGTTTCTGTTGCTTTCCGCTGCCAGCTTTCTTGCATTTGCCTCTGCTACAATCATTGCTTCTGCTGCTGGTGGATGTTGCCGCTACCTTACCATGGCCATTGCCACTGGTTTCTGTTTTCATTTTATTCCAGCTGTCCTGAGCTCTGGCATCACAGCCAAACAGTGTTGAACAGAAGTGCCCGTTATCTTTGTAAAGCAAATAAAGGTAAATGAAAATATAATGTTAAGTATGCCATGTGGGGGTTGGGTTGGGTGGGTGGGGGGGTGTTTGTGTGTAGTGGGATGGGTTTTACCTACATTAGCTACGGTTGATCAAGTGGAAAGCATCTTATAAAACATAATGGAGAAAGGACATTACTTTTTTATAAGCTTATCTTCTTGATGTTGTTACCACTTCGAAGTTTGCTTAGCTGTCTTGTGCAACTTGTAACTTAGGTCTACCGAGGATGTACGCTTGATGGTGAGGTTGTGGCTGTAAAAGTCCAGCGACCAGACTTGCTGCATGTGATTATGCGAGATATCTACATTTTACGTCTTGGGGTCAGTATTGATGTGCATTGTAGACTTCATAACTTGCTTAATTTTGTGCTCTCTCTTTCTGTTCAAGTAGTTCTCTTCAATTTTTTTTTTCATAATTATTATTAAAGCAACCCTTGAATGAAAAAATAATTTTTTTATATATCTAGAAAGCTGCCTCATTGATAAGTACTGATAGCTTCTCTTGAAGAATCTATCCTTTTCTAGATCTTGTTTCATATATTCTTGACGTTCTGCATAAATCATTCTACATAAGGCATTGTGGTTGGAATACTTTGTTGGTGCATCTGGCATATCTGAAACACATTTGTTTTAAAAGTATTCAAAGAAACTAGAAACTGATCTTCGGGTTGTTATTCTTGTAGGAATGTAGCATAATACTTTAATTTAATTAACTAAGCTAGATACAAAATTGCAAGAATATTTGCTTTGCATATCTAGAAAAGGCTGCCTCATTGATAAGTTCTGCCAGCTTTTTCCCATAGAGTGTGTCCTTCATTGGTGCAACTGGAATATCTGAAACATTTTTTTGGTTGAAAATTTAAAGAGAAAGCACAAACTATGTTAGGATTGTTATTCCTTTTGGAAGGTATCATGAACTTTTAATTTAATTAATGCAGCTAACATTTTTGAGGAAGGTAGCAAAAAGACGGAGTGATCTCAGTCTCTATGCTGACGAGCTTGGCAAAGGTTTAGTTGGCGAGTTGGATTACATGAAAGAAGCTGCAAATGCCTCTGAGTTTTTGGTACTTATATGCTAATGACTATTTCTAGGTTTTCCATATAATAAGCTTTTTTTTCCCCCACTAATGAATTTTGCTAGATTTTCAGTATAATATGATTCCCCCCCCCTCCCTCATGATTATCATATCTATGTTCTGCAGGAAGCTCATTCCCAATATTCATTTATATCGGTTCCAAAAGTTCTTAGAAAATTAACCAGACAGAGAGTTTTAACAATGGAGTGGATGATAGGTGAAAATCCAAATAACTTACTTCTGCTATCAAGGGGATTTGGTCAAGGAGGTAATACTTACTCAGAGAGGAAAAAATTGGAGGCCAAAACATGCATTCTTGATCTGGTATTCACTGATTACTAGTTTAACTACTTTCTTCATTCCTATAGCATATATATGTTAACGGAATTGTGTTCATGTGCATGATATGCTATGTCACCATGAGCTTGACTGGCATCAGCATGCCCTGATTTTATCTGTGCTCATGCCCCATCATGTATATAAGTCAAATGGTGATGTTCTTTTGTCATCTTCTATCATAAGAAGAGTATATACACAATATACTTCCTACTATCCTTAGTTGCATCTAAAATACATTGGCTTTTAATTTTCACCTGACTTGCTTAGTTGCATCTAAAACACATTGGTTTTTAATTTTCAGATCAAATGAAGCTTTTGTTTGCTTTTTATTAAAGATAAAATTAAAATCCTTATCATCCTATATTCTGCAACAAGGTATGTTGTCTCGATATTGGACCCCATACTAGTACCAATTTATTATTGTCTATACGCCTGGTATAGGGGTTGATTGGATGTACCGACACTTAGTATGCCCCTTGTACTGTATGCTAGTTCGGTACCAGTATGGTCAGTACATATTGGCACCTATCGGTATGGCATTCCTTGTTCTACAATTTATTTATGTTGTTTTCCTCTTCTAGTTGTATTATTTGGCCTTGATCGAGACTAAAAATTTTTAACCTGAAACCTCAGATGAAGAAAACCTTCTTTTTTCCATATTTTATTTGGAGTATCCATCAACTTATATTTTATGCACTCCAATATACTTTCTTTTTTTTTTTTTTTCCTTTGGTCTTTTAGAAAAATTCTTCCTCTCCTTATTTTAATTTTTCTAGTCAATACATAAAAATTTCTAGAAAGATGGAGTAAGATATACATACTTCACTTGTTGCACTTCAAATTTAATCTTTAACTTCATGTTTATTCTTTTCACTGCTTAACTTTATGGTATGTGTAAATTTTTAATGAATTCAAGAATAGTTACTTTTGCAATATTCGAAAACTCATTGTTCTAGAAGTTATACGTTTAGTTCAGTCTTGAAACAAAGAATACATGCCATTTAAGTCCTGTCTCAGAGTTCGGACTGTTAATTGTTGATTAATTGCGATGGATCGTTCAATTTTACTAAAGTACATGGGTCCAACTTGTGGGAAAAAGAAGAAAAGAAAATGTATGGGATGGCTTCAAATTTATACCCTTTCTTATTGCATGCATAGATATGCGTGGGTTGCTAAATGACTTTGCCATTTTTTTCTTTTGATGGTAAGGGTGGCAAGATATCACCATGTATTTTATTACTGAAAGAGACTGACTTTGCAAATGTAGGTGCTACTATTTTGTCATACTCTGCTTATGAGCACTTCCATTTAACTCTTCTCAGTTCTTATGGTGAATCTGGTTAGGAAATCATGCATTTTCTTGTGGTAGATTCTTAGGAGATAAAATTGAAAGACGATCTCTGTTTAGTATTTTTAAACCAATCTCCATTTTACTCAAATTAGATAGGACAATCCAAACGAGCATAGCTGTCGTATAATTTCTTTGTTTCTTAATCAAGGTTCCTCACAGTCAGGTGCAATGCGATTGTCCCCTATTAGGGGAGTACCCCTCTTCCTGATTAGGGTTTGAGGCCAGAAATGGCTTGATGAACTGTTTCATTCACCTTGCATTGACCATGAAGTTTTCTTAAAGCCAGATTGGCAGTAGATTCGATAGAGGGAATAAACTAGCCCTGAGAAATGGGGCTTGGCCATCCCATCCTAGTTGACATTCTAACGAAGTTTGTCCATCGGATGAACCCAGGGATCCCTTCCCTGAACCCATATGTGTTTCCATAGATCTTACATTCATAAATTTGTTCGAAAACAAATATTACATACCCATATTATTTCTAAACTCATTTTCTCAGTGATTCTATTCCTGATCATGGTATACAAGGATGGCCTAACATATATGACCCGCGTCTTTATAAGTCAAAAGTTCAAACCAGTGGAATGGAAGTTTGGATCAAGTTTGGGTTATTTTCGAAAGTCCGTGTTATTTAAAATTCTCATATAGGTTGGGATAATATGTAACCGAGTAATGATTTTTTATGAATTTCAGTTTTATTTAGTCTAAAATAAAGCATACATAGTCCATTTAGTTGAGTTGAAAATGATGAAACCAAGATGTTGATATCCAATTTGGATTATACTTTTTTAGTACTGACATTTTCCTTCAAACCCAATATATCTATTAGTTGTGTTAAATTTTGGAAGATGGATTCTGATCAATTAATTTATCTATACAACCCAATAACCATGTTATTTCATGTTTGTGTTAATTTAGGGTTAATAAAGGAGTGGAAGCTACGCTAGTTCAACTTTTTGATACAGGCCTATTACATGCTGATCCACATCCTGGGAACTTGCGTTATACACCTGAAGGACGTATTGGGTACGACAAACTTGTTTCATTTATGAGTTTTTCAATTCTTACTTTTATTTATGAAATAAAAATAATGGTGATCTCATGGTTTGCCAAATTGATCCGAACCGGATGGTTCGGAGAGTGTCGATCTATACCGGCTTCTTACTAGTATGGTTTTGGCATAGAAAATAGAACACCGTAGGAAAGAGGAAAAGAAAAAGAGAGGGATAGGAAAGGAGAGGTGATAAGTACCATAAATTCACTAGTAAAAGTATTAATTTAATAATTAATTTATTTTAATTTTTAAGAATTAATAATTAATTTATATATTTTTGAGAAATTAATATTTTTATTAATTAAAAAATTAATTAAAAATAAAAAAAATAAAAAAATAAAATATTATTATCAGTAAAAAGAGTTTATTTTTGTTGATCATAATGAAATAAATTTAGAGCAAAACGGAGTTAAAATGGATCCGATATGAATTTTTAAAGAAAAAATAAAATAAAAAAAAGAAAATGGCTCAGTCAACTCATCAAGCCAAGTTGGTGAGCCAAGCCAAGCCGTGTGCTAGCAAGCCGCCAAGCCAACCAAGCCATCCTGTGAGCTGCTAACGTCAGCATGATGTCAGTTTTATCGTGGCTCATAGTAGACCTTTAAGCGAGGACATTCTTGTAATTTTGAAGGTCAAACGCACGCTGATTGGTTGTGGCTTTTGAATTTTGCATGATCTAATGCTTGAGGTTGATTCTGGTCCAGATCCAATGATGGTGGTGTTTTTCGGTTTGATTAAGGAGTCTGCCAGCCTTCTATGTATGATCCAACGGTCGTGAGCTCTCTTAGTGATGATCCAATGGTCAGATCTTCAAAACTCGATCCAACGGCTATTATAGGCTCCCAAAGCTAATTCAATGATTCAGAGCTTCATCTGACGGCCAGATCTCCTCCATTAAGCACGATCGGACGGCCAGAATCAAATCCAACTCAATCTGGGCTTATACACACTGGTTTTTGGCATTTTTTGGACCGTTGGATTTCCATCTGACGGCTAAACTTCATAGAACCTCTCAGGATATGTCCAGACAGGCTTTTAATCCGATTTTCACCAAGATTTCTCCATATTTGCTGATCAAAACTCCTCTATAGTCCTATATTGCCTACAAAGAAGATTTTCAGCCCTCCAACACCTATAAATAAGACCCCAGGCCTCTAGGAAAAGCTGTCTTTGATCCAGGTGCAGCTTTGGTACAGGATAGAGCCATGCTCGAGTTGATGGCTGCTTTGAAGCAGACGGTGCCAAGAGGAAGAGCAGGCTTTCTACACCATCTTTTTGTCAATGCCGTTTCAAGATCGAGATCATTTGCTTCTAATTTTTATTTCTTTTTCTTGTCTTTTTAATTTATGTATTTAAACTTTGAATTAAATTTTAATTAATGCAATTTTTTTTCTTGCTCTTTAAATTTCAGTTCTTTATTTTCTACTCTTCAAATTTCTGCTTTTTAATTTTAATTGCAAATTTAATTTTATTGCAAGTAGATGCTAAGATCTAAATAGTAGATCTTAGTACCAAAAATTTACTTCCATGCTATTTAATTTTCTATTATTTAATTTTATGCAATTTAAAATTCTATTTTCCGACTTCGAATTTTTTTTTCTAAAAATCAAAGATTTCAAAACTAAAATACTGCATTCTCTGTGGATTCGATCCGACTCACTGTTTTCTATCTATTTTTAATTGTTTTAAGAAGTTAAAATTAAACTGATAAACACGGTATCCTAATGAAAACATCGTGCTCTTATCAAGAGAGAAAGGTTGGGAAGGCTGTTAGAGATGGCCAGAGGACCGCTAATGATCATGATGCATGGGAGAGGATGAATTGGAGAGAGAAAGAGAGAGGGAGGGAGGAAGAGGAAGAGCCGACCGTGGCTTGCGGTGGCTGCCAAAGGGTCGGGGAGGCCCTCAGAGAGTCCTCCACCTCTGTTTGGTTGAAATATGGGCGACTTGCCCTTATTTCGATCGCAAAATCACGATTGATTTATTTTTTTTGCTACTTCAATTCAGTTGTCAGCTTCATTGTGGAACGGTGAAAAAAATAAATCGATCATGATTTCGTGATCAAAATAGAGGCAACTTGCCATTGTTTCAACTGGATAGAGGGGAAGAGCTCTTCGGAAGACTCCCTATATCACATCCTGAATGCGTCATCTGGGTCGACCACGTGACATAGCCGCATAAACCCTAGGGCAAGCCCTAGAGATCATGTAGGGCCTATAAAATAACTCCATCACTCGAACTCCATGCTCAAATCCATTCAATGCTATGCATCTTGCGAGTCTGAAAGAAAAGAGAGAATTAGGGTTATGAGCTTTATAGCCTAGTAAGAATCTCATAACACATATATGAATATAATAATACAATTCAAAAATAATGAATGAGCATTATCAAATAGAAATCAGAAGCCACAAAATTTCGTGTCAGGCATGCAATAGTTATATAAATATATATCACAAATCATGTATTATCACAAATCCATCATAAATATCACATGTAAGTTCATATGACTTATCATTTATATTTCATTAATATGTTCCAAATCAATCATTGTCTTTTTGTTTGGACTAATCATGGTTACGCTTCAGCTCATGACTGGCAAACTATAAACTATGCTTCGGTCCATGGTGGCAATTCATAATAACTGTACTTCGACACGCGGTGGCAAATCAGAATATTCGTACTTTGGCCTATGGTGGCAAATCAGAATATCCATGCTTCGGCCTACGATGGCAAACCAAGATGTCATCATTCGACCCATGACTTGCAATCCAAGGTATCACAATTTGGCTCGTGATTGGCAATCCATATCATGGCTAGTCCATATTGGCTTATACAATTAATAAATCATTCAATAATTTTATATTATGTTTCTCACTCAATTTCAAATATGTGATATTTTATTCTCGACAACCAAATAGTCAATATATGATACAAATATAATATGGAATCATATATTCGATGTGAAATTGGAAATCATTATGCATTAAAAAAAAAATCATATATACAGGTAATCATGTAAAGGAACCTGTACCTTAACTGGTCTCAGACTCAAGTATAGCTATCGATTAATTCCTTGATACACAAAATCGAGATCAAGATATTCTACTCGACATTTTCTTAAGTAGACAATTTCTCTTCTACATATCAGGGTCAAACAAAAAAATTACATGCAATTAGATATAGGAATTATGGAAAAATATCTGAACATTATAGATCCAGGACCCCTCTTAGGGTCAACCAATTGATCCAGAATTACCTAGATATCTGGACCTTTCATTGGTCCATAGAATTTCTAGAGAGAGAAATTAATGAAGAAAGAGAAATCTGTAGAGAGAAAGTGGAGAGAGAAGGTAGAGAGAGGATAGAGGGAAGAGAAAGAAACTCTCTTTTTTTCCTTTTTTCTTTTCTTTTTTTCCTTTCTTCTTCCTCTTTCTCTTTTGGCAGAATAAGGGACTTCCTGTTCCCCTTCTTTCTTAGAACAGGGGAGAGCTTCTCCTTAACAATGGCGGTGGCTAGGGATGAAGGCTGTGGATGGCGTAGTCGAGGGATAACAGACTGGCGGTTGGTAGTGAGGACCGTCATCGAAAAAATGGTGGAAAACTAAAGAAAAATAGGGAAATCAACCGAACTCCCTTTTTCGACAGAATCTGGTGGTTCACCAGCTGGAATTTGGAAGGATGGGAAGGAAGATTAGCTAAAAGATTAGAGGATTTTTACCTTGCCTCCTGCGGTGTTTGGCTGTGATTTAAGCGAGCACGAGATGAATTTTCAAGAAGAAGATGAGAAGAGAAAGCTCTAGTGATTGATAGGGACGCGATGTTGTCGTTAAGACACCGTGTTTATCAGTTTAATCCGACTTCTTAAAATTATTGAAAATGTGTAGATAGTAGTGAATCGGGTCGAATCCACAGGGAAGGTAGTGTTTTTAGATTTGAAATCTTTGATTTTTTTTTTTAAAAAGAAAGAAAAAAAAAAGATTTTAGTTTTTGAAATTAAAAGTGAAGTCAGAAAATTAAAAGCAAAAATTAAAAGGTGCAGAAATTTAAATTTGGTACTAAAATCTATTAGTTAGATCTTAGCATCTACTTGCAATAAAATAAAAAGTAATAATTAAAATACATAAATTAAATTGCAATAAAAAGTAAGAAATTAAAATGCAAGAATAAAATTTTTATTTAAAATTTAGAATTTAAATATATGAAATTTAAAAAAGAAAAGAACATAAAATAAAATAGCCTGATCTCTGATCTTGGATCGGCATTGGCAGAAAGATGGTGTAGAAGCTCGACTCTTCTTCTCGGCATCCGTTGCTTTGAAGCAGCCTTTAACCCATAGCCTAGCTTCGCCCTGTACCAAAGCTTCACCTTGATTGGAGATATTCATTTCTGGTGGCCTGAGGTCCTTTTTATAGTAGTAGGAGGGCTGGATCTTTATTTGTGAAGGCAATGTGGGACTAATAACCTTTGTAATCATCAAAATATAAAAAAATTCGAATAAAATTTGAATTAAAATAGCTCTGATATGACGTCTATGATAAATCTGATAAAATCCAGCCATTCAATAGGAAATCCAACGGTCCAAAAATCATCAAAATCGGATGCAGATCAAGCCCAGATCGAGGTCGGATTAATTTCTGGCCGTTGGATCGCGCTTGATGGAGGAAATCTGGCCGCAAATCATGCGCTTCGGGAGTCTTGATCACCGTCGGCAGCGTTCTGGACCGTCGGATCATCGCCTGGATCGAGCGCTGCCATCCGATGGTGATCCGCGTGATGTCTGTAGCTGAATCAAATCCGGAAGCAACCACAGCCGTCCGATCCTGACCGCAAACAACCACATCCGTCCGATCGCGCAATCACTGTTCCCATGGACCGCATAGACCGGCCGCACCGCACACCGCAACCAATCAGCGCCGCTGTTGTCGGATGAAAAGACTAAATTACCCTTGTGAGCCACGATAAATTTCTGTAGACCCTTAAGGGGTCTAGGTCCACCACGTGGCAATCTCTGATTCGCCGGAATTTTGCTGAGCTGGCGGTCCACGCCTGGATCGTGGACCGGCTGATGGCTTCAACGGCTGAGTCGGCTTTGATGGCTTGGCTTGGCTTGGTGGCTCGGTTTGCGGAGCCGGCTGAGCCATTTTCTTTTTTTATTTAATTTTTATTTATTTTATATCTTTTAAAAATTCATATCTTTTCCATTTTAGCTCTGTTTTACTTGAAATTTATTTCGTTGTGATCAAAAAAATGAGCTCTTTCTATTGATAATAAAATTTTATTTTTTAATTTTTATTATTTTTTATTATTTTTTAATTAATTTTTTAATTAATAAAAATATGAATTTTTCAAAAATTATATATAAATTGATTATTAATTCTTAAAAATTAATATAAATTAATTAATAAATTAATACTTTTATTGGTGAATTTATGATGCTTATCACACCCCCCAACTTAAGCTTTGCTCGTCCTCGAGTAAAGAAAGAATTTAGTTTTAAATACCTTTTAACTTTAGAGTTTCGAATTTTACCTAAGCAATTTTCAAAATGGCCATTGATATTCAGTAGAGCTTAAATGAGATATATCATTGGGGTATTAATACTTATCAATAGAAAAATTAAGTAAAGAACATTAAATTTTTCAGAATTTTTTTCTAAATTATCCTACCTTTATCTCTGATTTGTCTAAACTTTCATATAGGCATGTGTATTGCTACTTCCGTCCTTCATTTATTGAATTTTTATTTTTACATTGCCCACTTTTTGATGCGAATATCATTGCTTACTTAGGCAACGGGACCCGGTTACTTGGTGGAAACCAATATTTTTTTTTTTTTTTAACATTGTACCACTATTGAGTGTCTTAACTCCTTAAGCTTTCTATTTGATCCATGTAGCGAGTCTTGGGCCAATGACTCCCAAACCAGTTGGCTTTAGGGCACTAGGTATAGAATACCCCTCGGGCTTACTAGCTCGAATCAAATAGGCTACGAGTTAAGACTAGCTTTACAACGAGCTTCTTTGCCCTTCCCACCTTTTGATGCGAAACTCAATGCTTGCTTAGGCAAAGAGGCCTGGTTACTCAGTGAGAAGTACTTAGAAACTATTTTATTAAAATAAATTTTTATATGAAGAAACGTATAGTTACCCTACACAAGCCTATAAAAAGTAGACTTTTCTTTGATGCTAGTAGAAATAATTAGAAATGCTCCAAGAAAATTTTTTTATGTTCTAGACTTAACTCTTTATTGAATTTTCTTAATACTTGATTCCTCAATATCTCATAGATTCTCTAATCTGTGCATCAATTTTCTTTTAAAAATGCTTAGTTTAATTCGATTCTTAAGCATAATCAGGTATCTAAATACTAAATACTAACTTTTTTGAGGACTTAAAATTTTAAAATTTTTATTTTTCTCTCCCCCCAACTTAATCGACATTGTCCTCAATGGAGAAGAAAAAAAAATAAAGGATGTAATAAAGAACATGAAAGAATACACCTAACTTTTTTATTATTATTATTATTATTATTATTATTTTATTTTTGGTCCAGCATGCCTTTGAAAATTTGAGCTCTCCCTCCAACTTATTCAAATTATCCTAAAAAGAAAATAAACTAAAAAGATAAATTAGATAAAAACTAAATATTGGGTTGCCTCCCAACAAGCGCTAAGTTTACCGTCTTCAGCCAGACACAATGTAGCTTACTATCCTGTGTCGAATATTGGATTGACAAATTCCAATGGTTTTGGATTGCCAATCTCAGAAAGTTGATTTTTAATCCCATTATTGATATATTCACTGTTAATTTTAGGGATATAATTTATGATTCCATTCTCAGACCCATGTTTATTAAGAATTTCTCCTATTTGTTCTTCTAAAATGCTCATGAATGGAGTTTTAGGAGTTAAGTTTGATTCAATGGGTGCTGGAATGGTGACTAAAGGTGGTTTTAATTCTGGAGGTAAATTAATGTGATCTTGCTTAAATAACTCCATTGACATTTCATTACATGCCTCTTGATTTTTGTAAGAAGAACCAGGCTTCTTTTGAAGAGGAATAGGTCATTAGGTTTATAAGTCTCTATTTCTATCTCATTTAAACTGGAACTAGCATCAGTACTAATTCCTAGGCTTGGGTTCTTCTATGTGGTTAGTCTCAGTACTAACCAGTTTCTCTAAATTTTCATTTTGGCTAGCATCAGTACTAGCCTCTCTCACCTGGTCTTGGTATGAGTCCATAAGAATCCTATAGCTTTTAAGTTCAGGAATTACTTTGGTATTCTCAAATTGGGGATTCTTAGATGAAACATTAAATTGATAACTTGGTTCAGGTGATTGGTGGACAATTAGGTGGGTTGTTTAAAATTGGTAGGTTGGGTGGTTGATCTAGTTCTCTCCTCGTGTTAGACTCAACTAATTGTCCTATTTGAGCTTCTAGTCTGGCGATAGATTGCTGTTGAGTCAGAATCAATTGTTGAAGTTGGTTAAATCTATCATCAGCTAGATTGGTCTGTTGAGGAGGTGGGTATGAGGGCTGATTATAATATGATGGCTGAATAAACTGACTAGGCTGACCATTATTATAGGCATAATTTTGATAATTTTGCTCAAGTGAAATTTGAGTCTGAGCCTGAGTCTGTTGGGATGTCCAAGAAAAATTAAAGTTACTCCAATCTGAATTATATGAATTTGAAAAATGGGTCATTAATCAATTTGGAGTATCCTTGAGCAGCTTGAACTTGTTCTTGGATAAAATGTGGAAACTGTGCAGTCATAGGACATTCACTCATATGATGGGTTAGACTAGCACAGATTGAACAAATCTCCTGATAATTAGAAGATGATGTGAATTGTGCAGGAGATTGTTGACCTAGGATTAGGAGTTGATCTATTTTCTGAGCAAGAAGGTCAACTTTATCTAATTTTTGGACTATTAGATTTAGATTAGCCATTTGATTATTATGTTTAATATGAATCAACCATTCAATTAAATTCAACTAAATCAGAAAAAGCGATTTCCTACCGTGCATGTATTAGTGCAACCCTAATATGTGGTTCAAAAATTTTTAGAATATATATATTTTTTTATTTTTTTATTATTATTTTATTATATTAAAAATTAATTTTTTTAATTATTTTATTTGTTAATTTTAATTTAATTTAATTTAATTTAATTATTAATTTTTTAGTTAGTTTAATTTTTATTTTATTTTATTTTTAGAGGAGAAAGGAAGAAGAAAGAAAGAAGAGTTCTAAAGAAGAGGTCCTAAGGAGTCCTAGAACTAAGAAGAGAGAGAAGAATTAAGTTTAATTAGGTTTGATGTTGGTTAGCAATCAAGTTGGTCAATCAATCCTGACTAGGGGTAATCCTAGATCTAGACAGCTCCTAACTGCCAAGGTCACCTTCAAGCCCTCCAAGTGTAGGATTAGCCAATCAACTAGCCAGGTAAGTGTAAGGTCGGTGGGAGTCCCCCCGTTGCTTGCCTTAGACACCAATTATGCTTGGCCAGGTAAGCGAACGGAACCAATTAGAAACCACCTTCCTTCGGGCCCAGTCGTCCCTGAACCACTTTCCTAGACACCAGTCAAATTGACTTATCCTAACCTGGTTCAACTCTTAGGATTCCTTGTCCTATTGAGCTCGAGTTCCTAGGGTTGATGTCTAATTGATTTTAAAATTAAAGGCTTAGGTCAATGCAGGATGTTGGTTGGTTGTTTGTGGGCTAAGGAAGGGTGATCAAATCCCCACCTTATCTTGTTTAATTGGGTTGTGCCCTTAATTTGATTTAATATGAATATGCATAAAAAAAAATTCAATCAAAGGGTTTCTATGCAATTTAAACTAGATGCATGCAACTAATTGAATTCTGAAAGGCTTACCTTGCCTCCAGCAATCACCAAAAAAATAAAAATAAAGATAAAAATAAAACTAATATGATGCATGCTCTAGACAGTTAGGATTTCTAATCTTATCATGAGGTTTCTAATTAGGTTAAATAAATATTTTTTTAAAATTAATTATAAAAATAAAATAAATAAAAATAAAAATAAAAGAGAACTAGGGTTAGGATTGATCTCACCCGGTAAAACTTTTGATTCTTTTTGTTCTTTTTTTCTTTTCTTGCAAAATAATAAAAAAAATTAGTAAGAAAATAAAAATTTTATTTATAATTTATTTATAGAAAAATCAAAGAGATCAAAAATTTAATATCCGTGCCTTCCCCGGCAACGGCGCCAAAAAATCAAACAACCACAACCGTCCGATCGCGCAATTACTGTTCCCATGGACCGCGTAGACCGGCCGCACCGCACACCGCAACCAATCAACGCCGCTGTTGTCGGACGAAAAGACTAAAATACCCTTGTGAGCCGCGATAAATTTCTGTAGACCCTTAAGGGGTCTAGGTCCACCACGTGGCAATTCCTGATTCGCCGGAATTTGCTGAGCTGGCGGTCCACGCCTGGATCGTGGACCGGCTGATGGCTTCAACGGCTGAGTCGGCTTGATGGCTTGGCTTGGCTTGGTGGCTCGGTTTGCGGAGCCGGCTGAGCCGTTTTCTTTTTTTATTTAATTTTTATTTATTTTATATCTTTAAAAATTCATATCTTTTCCATTTTAGCTCCGTTTTACTTAAAATTTATTTCGTTGTAATCAGAAAAATGAGATCTTTCTATTGATAATAAAATTTTATTTTTTAATTTTTATTATTTTTTATTATTTTTTAATTAATTTTTTAATTAATAAAAATATTAATTTTTCAAAAATTATATATAAATTGATTATTAATTCTTAAAAATTAATATTAATTAATTAATAAATTGATACTTTTATTGGTGAATTTATGATGCTTATCAGTGATCTTTGGGTTTTTCGATGTGGGATGGTAGGGGAGGTCGGGGTCTCTAAATAAAGCAGACAGGGGCCAAATCCTCCCCTGAATTGAACTCCTCTTCGGTGAGATTGGGTGGAAGAAGACTCCCATCAGGAGTCTTTTTCGATGTATTCCTTTTTTTATTGCTTTAAGATTTGTGTGGAGAAAAATGTTCTAGGCCGGGTCATTACACCCCGGCCCTCTAGTGGCTACCTCCGGCCATGATTAGCTCTCCCTCTCCTTCCCTCTCTCCCTCTCTCTCTCTCTCTCTCTCTCTCTCTTTGTTTCTCCTGTTCACCCTCTTTCATGCACCACGGTCATCTATGGCCCTTTGGTGGCCACTGTCGTGGCTGGCCTCTTCCTTTCCTTCCCTTCCTTCCCCTCCTCTCTCTCTTTTCCTCTCAAGTTTTCCCTCTCCTTCACTTTTTTTATTGTATCGGTTTGGGCCCGGTACAGCCCAGTACAGAAGCGTATCGAACCATATCACCGGCCAGTAGGTATGGGTCCAGTTCTGGTTAGACGAATCTTGGGTGATCCCTTTAGTTGCATCATATCCATATGCTTAAGATAAGTTTCACTTGGCTGCCAAATGATACAGTAGTTAATTGGAAAATGTAGATATGTGTTCCTTTGTTTCTAAGTGAAATTGTTTTTTATGTTTTCTCTCTTTCTTTAAGAATTCTGCATTGTTAATATTTACCTAACTTTTTAGGTTTCTTGATTTTGGTTTGCTTTGTCGGATGGAGAAGAAACATCAGCTTGCCATGCTTGCTTCCATAATGCACATAGTAAATGGAGACTGGGGTGCACTTGTTTATGATTTGACCGAGATGGATATTGTTAGGCCAGGAACCAATCTACGTCATGTGAAAATGGTATTTCGTTCATTACCAATTTCTTTTTTCATATTTTTAGCTGAACATCTTAGCAAGGTGCTAAAAGAAGACCAGTTTGTTGTAGCGTGTGCTAACATGCAACTTGTAGTAAGTGGTATGATAAAAGAGGGACAAATTAAAGAATGACAGGACATGAACTAAATGGGAAACTATTATATTAAACTGCAATCATCTAAAGAGGGAGAAAAAAGGCCCTACAAGAAGTGCAACAAGATAAAAGACCTGAATACGAAGGCTTCTCTTTTTCATGGATTCACTGAGATAACTGTGTTTTGATCGAGAAGATGACATAAAGCTTAACGTTGGCTTATTTTTTCCTTGCACACATATATAGAAATCTTAGCAGCAAGAGAGATACAAATGAGTTTTCCAATTTCTTCTGATTATATCACCGGTAGAGTGAATAACTTGCCAGTTGGACTAAACCATCTTTTACAGAGTGTTCTTTAATCAGGTCTGTGATCCATAGCTGGCATTGATGGGAAAAGGCTTGGATGATGATGATGGAATGCCTTTGTTAGCATCAGCTCTTATAAAACATAATTTTTTTGTTAATTTGGTTATAGATTGCTTATGAAGTGAATTTCAATTACTGATCATTAACTATATGATCTGAGGATGTCTTAATTTTATGTAGTAATGATGGTTAAAGGGTTTGTGGTGAGGAATCCTGAAGACCTTGTGGAAGACTCCTGGAAAAATAAGCAAATGATTAAATTAAATTCCGATAAGGTACCATGCAAACTGTAATGACTTTTGGAGGAACATACGATATGATATAGGCTAACTTCAGCATGAAGATCGGCACAGTAGTGTACTCCAGATAATAATGCAGACAAGCTGTTGTGGAAATGATCTGCATCATACTATACTTTATTTGCCCGTTCCTCTGTAGTTTTTATGAAATATATGCTTAATGTATCTTTTTGCCTTTGCTTAAATAATGTCTTAGGATTTGGAAGAGGCCTTGGATGAGGTTGTCTTCAATGATGGAATACCTGACATCAAGTTTAGTAGGGTGAGTATTCGACCTAAATGTTACTTGTATTTCTTTAAATTTTCTTAGTAACAAATATAATCTCACACTTCCCCGATCATGAAGCACGGATTTAGATAGCCAGGCATGAGCCAAGACCAGTCCCACACCAGATCTGTTATTTTGTTGTTCATGTAGTGTCATGTGAATTATTATCGTTGTGTTAGGAAGGAATGTCAGCTAATGTCTTGTATCCATATTGATCAAGGTTCTGAAAGTGCATTTATAAGGACATTAGATTCTGGACTGGAATCATGAATTAGACTAAAACAGCATGACACTATTGTAGGTTCTTTTAGTTAACACTGGAAGGCTAAAAGAAACAAGAATATATGACATAACTTGCTCGTCCAGATCAAACATGTATTAGAATATTAGACTGATAAGGATGATAACATCCTTAAGAGGTTTTACAGCACCAAGCATCCAAATACAAGACACCACCATAACATGTGTTACTTCTGCACTTACTATCTAGTACAGTTTCCTTTTCACCAACATCATGCTTTTTTTTTTCCCAAAAATTCTACCTTTAAAATAAAGGTTTAATTTTAACCCGTTTTTGCTGAAACCTATTTTACATGAAACGAAGCCAGAAATACTTTGGCTTGAGGATCAACCAACACATGGCCCCAAACTAAAATTTATACCTCAAATTTCATTTCATGTGCTTATTTTGGTAACACTAGGTTTTAACCATCATAGCAATTTATTACAAACATTTAGAAATAACATGCACTAATTGGTTTTTTTGGATATCAAAAATTCAAACCATAAATAAAAAGTTGGGGCTTAAAGCCAACAACTGGTGAAGGCTTATTACCATGAAAACACCCACATCTATGCAGAAGCAGCTGTTATACTTGCCATTGCTTTCGCCCACATGAAAACATTTCATCAATATACAGATTCAATATGCCTTTATCTGATTAACCAACTATTAAGTTCATTTGGTTTTTCTATCATAACTATTTCCCACATCCACAAAAACCGTGTGCAGCCTTTTTTTTCTATGAGTATTATTTTCATCATTTACCAGAGATAATTATATTTATGGTTATACCTTCTTGGCTTGATGTTAAATTGGTATTCTTAGTTCATATTGTTTTTTTAAACTTTCTTTTTTTCTGAACACCCTTTAAAATAGTTTGACATCATGGCTCACAAATTTATATATTGTCCTTATATATTAATTTATTGTGCGTTCTTTATTCATTTATATAGTCTTCTGTCACTTGTAGGATCTCGTGAGATAGATTCCTCTATTTTTTTTGCTCCACTAATTTTCAAATGATGATCTCTTACTTCAGCATGTTGATATGATGATTGTTATGCAACAATAATAAGTCATCTGATATTTGTAACCTCCATAATCATTTTCATTCTTGATTTAGATATCAGATCACACCACACATATTTTAATTAATTGTTTGAAAAAAGATTATTGACTGTTCTGGTGGCCAACTGTTACCCATGTTTTGCAGGTTCTAGGTAAAATTTGGTCCATAGCGCTTAAGTATCAATTCCGTATGCCACCATATTATACACTGGTCTTGCGCTCACTAGCTTCCCTGGAAGGTTAGCTTATTCTATTCCTGTGTTGACTTGCACGGTGCAAAAATGGATGACTCACATTAATACATGTGCATGGCCTGTGCACTCAAATTTTTATGTTCATAAGATTGTTTATACATCATCAGGATTGGCTCTGGCTGCAGACCAGAATTTTAAGACATTTCAAACTGCATACCCTTATGTTGTCCAGAAACTTCTTTATGACAATTCAGCTTCTACAAGGAAAATCTTATACCCGGTATCCATTTTTCCTTTTTCTGTTGAGTGCCTCCAGATTTGTTTAACTTGGGTTTTCTGCTTTTCATTGTTATCATTCAATTGTATTTTACCCATACTATTCCAAATATGGTTTTATTTCACACCTTGTTGATGTTTCGCAGGAAACATTTTTTTTGATTAAATAACAAGGTTTTCACTTTTCAGCATTCACTTTAGCGTGGCTTGAGAATGCAGTAAAAATCCCCATGTTTTTCATTGCCATGTTCTGTACTTCTTTGCCATCTGCATTCTATAGATTTGAAATGTGATCCTTATTTAAAAAGCACTCTTTTTTTCAGCTATATATGTAGATATTACATTAGATATGTTTTGGTGCATAGCTTCAGAAAAGAATCACTTACAGATAATAATTACAAATAGAGAATTTGGATAATGTCACTAGAGCTCAACCATAAAGGCAATTTTACAGAATGAAAAGAAAAAACAATGTGTGAAAAATATGAAGAAATTTCACCAGAAAAAAATAACACTTATCATCGGGATGAGAAGGAAGCATCGAGATGAAATGATGCTAACAAGCAGAGACCTGATATAACGTGGAAGAGAAGATTTTATAGGAAATGACGATACCTTCTGGGGAAGAATTGATGATTGAAATATTGTAGGAGATAGAATATTTGAGTTTGCAATAATACATAATTTGGTAGTTACATGCTAAAAGATGAGAATTGGGCACCTAGATATTCCTAAAGCTGGTAAAAGTTTGTTAAAAGCATATGGGCTCTCTCTTCTGGAATGTGGAGTGCATGGGTCGTTAAAGTTATGGCAGGATGGGGCCCATATTATGTGACATTGGTTAGTGGCTGTTGTGGGGGCGGATATCCCTCCCTTTCTCTCAAAGAAGACCTTAGTTAGTGGTAGTTGATGCAGGTTTTAAGCCCATAGCTTAATGATTTAGCTATTTCATGAGTCATGACATAAAGTACTTAGAGGTGTATGCATAAAAAAGAATCAAGAAAGAATGTACTTGTAGTTATCACTTGAAGAGGAAAAGTAAGAGGTTTAATGATGTAAAAAATGGAGTAGAATGTTGACATAGTTTTGATGAAAGCAATGAAGGCTTTTGTTTTCCTCTGTTTAGATGAATTTTTATTCCTTTAAGAAACCTAATGACCTTGAGTATTAACTATATCTAGACTTTAAGTACCGACCAGTACCGGGGATATCTTACTCTACCATTAGGGAACTAGTACTTGGGATTCTCCCTGTACTGACGCTGCTCTTATATTAGAATGCTTAAAGAAAGTAACAGAATTATGGCATTAACTGGATAGAGAATTCTTGAGTTACTAGGGGGCTTGGTTGCAAGTTTCAAAGTGCTGGTCATATTTTCTTTTCTGTTTTATGCAGCTCAAAAGATGTATCATAACCTCATGGTTGTAGATGGATGTGGTTCCTTGTTGATGAAATGGTTATGTCTCTGAGCATTGGGATATGAGTGTTCATCTATGTATATCATGTTGACATAGTTCACCGAGTCTTCCAACCGAAATTGATTCATTCTGAGTACATAATTAGAAATTCTGTACCTTCATGTTCTGCTGGTAAATATTCTGCATAGAAATTCAGTAGCCTTACTATTTTCAATGGGCCCCATGTAGGTTGTCTTCAACAAGAGGAGGGAATTTCAGTGGAAAAAATTTTTGCTGTTTCTGAGAGTAGGTTTAATGAGGTAAGCTGTGATATTTTTCTCAATAAACCTTATGGAAGAATATATTATTGTTCTTCTTAATTCGATGACAATTTACTAGCACAAAGCATAAAATTTCTATAGAATTTATATTTTTTCTGCTTCCATAGCTAAAGATAACCTAGCATTGAAGGTTTTCAACCATAGAAATGAAAATTAATGTGCTACTACAATTCATTTCATATAATAAGCTCACTTTTAAGCATGGTTTGCTGAACCGCCCGAATCATACTAGTGGCCCATTGAGACGATTCCAGCATTCAAAACAAGAAACTGGCGAGGAGGGGGAGAGGAAGAAGGAAAGAGAGGAAGAGAGAGAGGGAGAGGGAAGGAGAGAGGGAAAGGGCCTCTGGAGGTTGTCGGAGGGCAGTCGAGCTTGTTGCACCACAACTGAGCTTGGTGGAAGCCGAAGGAGGGTAGAGGGAGAGAAGAAGAAGAGGGAGAGAAGATCACCGGAGGCCTCCAGAGGGCCGGTGAGGCCACGTGCTGTCACTTAGGCCAGTGAAGGCTGGAGGAGGGTTTAAGGTTGCCGACTTCAACCGAAAATCCTCCCAAAAGAAAGAAAAAAATAGTGAAGTCCCGATAACTCGAAGAAAAAAAATACAAAAGCCCCTGTTTCGACCGGAGAAGGATGAATCCCTATCTCTGGCCTCCACTCACCTCAATGGTGGTGCGGTGACTCGCAGTTCCTTCAAAGGCCTTTGGCAGCCTCTAGCGGCCTGCACTCCCTCTCTTTCTTCTTCCCTCCCTCTGCCCTCCGGCTATCACTAAGCTCGACAGTGGCGTAGCAAGCTTAGCTGCTCTCCGGTGGCCTTTGGAGGCCCTCTCTCCATCTCCTTCCCTCCCTCCTCTCCCTCTCTTCCTCTCCTGTCCTCCATTTTCCCTCTCTCTGTGTCAGTTTGGGCTTGGAATCAAATGGCACGGGGTCATACCTAACATAGTGCTGGCCAATTGATCTAGGCTCAGGTATTGGTACAGTGAATCTTGCTTTTAAGATAAAATATGTTGAGGACATGGTGGCTTTGGTATCTCAATTAGAGATACTAGCATTCAGGAGTTCTACTCTGAACAAGTTTAAGCACAAGACTATGAAGATTATATACACAAAAAAACTTGTACTTATTCCTAGATGTATCATTGCCTTGTTTACTTGCATAGGATATTCTATCATTGTCAGCTCCTCATCCTCAACTTACAAGCCCAATCCCATGTTTAAGTTATGTGTTAAGGTTCAATTACTCTAATAGCCAGATGTCAACCTAGCACCAAACTTGTGTAGAAATTTTTTGGTTGAATATGGGCAAAAGAGGTGCTGCTACTAAGTCTGGATTGATAGGAAGTAGAGCATACTGTCATTGGTATAACAGTTTGATGTGCAACTGGGTAGCAATGCTCAAGACAACACTGGATTTGAGAAGTTCAAGAAGAAATATAGAAAAGACAAATCAGATATGTGGGACTGCATCTTTCAGAAAAATTATATGCTAAAGAGCCAAATTAAAGAACAGTATGATACTCTGTCATTGTTAGAGGAAAAATCTTTAGTTTTTTCCTCTAACTGAAAAGTTTCTGGGAAAATATTTTAGGGATAAAAACTGCATTAAGTTCTTTTCTACAGAAGTATCAAGATCTTCACAGAGATACTTTGAAGACCATCTCACATATAACATTTTGATTATATGTTACTTCTTGTATGGATTTTTCAAGAAAAGAATTGGGAGACTTCTTTTACTGATCTTACTTGATCATCGTATCAGATATCTTGTTTTTGTTTCACCTTGATTTTATTCTTACAAGCCAGGAACTTACTTGTATCCTATGTGCTGCATGCAGAAATGGTGCAAATGTGCACAACATATTAGTCACCTGCAAATCCTCCGCATACAGTCAAAATGTACAAGAGGGGGTCTTTGAAGTTGCAAATTTAATCTTGCATCTCTTACCATCAAAGGATGGTATTGTGCTAAGAAGACTTCTGATGACTGCGGTATGTATGTGTTGCGACCTATACATCTACGTTAGTCACTGCTGTCAGAGTTTGCAAGCTTTGAAATCGGATTTGTCAGATTTTATCTCAATGTTGTTGTTCTGTTTCCTTCCCCTACATTATATTTTATAGCCTGTAACACTGAAGCCTGAAACCTGTATACATGCATATATAAACTTCAAAATGCAAATAAGAAAGGGATTACAGGGGAAAGAGCTCTAACAAGGGCAAACAATAAAGACCACAACATGGTATTTACTTAAATTAAATATGCAGTCTGTTTTTCTGAAGTGTGTGAATTGACTGGTTGTAACATGTTTGATAGAACCATAAAAGATATATACAATTTAAAATTCAACCGTCCAGATGAAGTGTACTGACATCTGCAAACATTAAAAGTTCCAGAATCTTTTATATTCTGAAGAATCATCTATAAAAAGTGAGGATAAAGTTGATGAGTTGGTAGTTCTGCAACTTGCCCGTAGCCATGCAAGTTGTCAGCATTGTGTGTAATGCATTTGTTAATCAGGTATTGGAGGTGGCTTAGACTAACCTGGTGCTTCTTCCATTGAACAGGATGCAACATCTTTAACTGGAGCTATTGTTTCTAAAGATGCAACCTTCTTCCGTCAACACCTCAGTTGGGCTCTTGCTGATATAATTAGCCACTGGATGATTAAGGCTGTTGGATGGAATGAAGCACTAGGCCAGCATGATGCGCCTTCTCCACCTGTCTTGCAGAAAGTCCTTAGTGACCGCCGTATGAAAGTAATACTTTACAAGGTGCTGCATGATATAAGAGGAGATCCCATATTGATGCTCCGGTTGTGTTGGAGTTCTTTCACAATCTTTGTGACTGCCGTGGCACTTGCATTGCATCGCTTTGTTGTCTACGGCTTAGGGGCACTCTTTACCTCTGTATCATTTGTACCGAGGCGTGTTGCTGTCATGTAGTAAGCTATTGGGAAAATAGAGGAAATCCGACTCTCAATGATTTCTTTCTGTGCACCTTTACTGTTTGGATGACCATGGGAAACAACAAGCCCTCTGACATAGAAGGTGCTATTTTTTTTTTTATATTTGATATGATTGGAAGATTAAAGTAAGGGAGCTATAAAACTGGCTGACAAACTAATGTGAAAGGATATTTACTGATCTACTCATGTTAGCCCACGTGAAATAGCAACCAAACTTGGCATGGGACTTGCACCCTGAAGCTGAGTAGGCGGTAGTATTGGCTGTTATTGGCTGTTAGAGTAATTTTTTCGTCACCACATGTGGTATAATAAAAGTCATGTGGAGTGTACCAAATTATTTCAAAAGTGATATGGAATGTACCAGATTATTTCATTAGAATATGTAGTAATTGCTTTTCAATGTGCATTTAATGTCCCGTAATGCTTGAAATTTTGAATAACAAAAATATTTTTTTCAAAAAATTATAATAAAAATTATAATATTTTTTTACAAAAATTATGACATCTCTATAAAAAATATAGTATTTTATTTAAAATATCATAATTTTTATGAAGAAATATTATAATTTTTATGAAGAAATGTTACAATATTTTTTTCATATATATTCATTATTTTTTTTCGATGCTGATACTTCTTTACAAAAATTATGATATCTATTCATAAAAATTATGATACTCTGAATAAAATATTATATTATTTATAAAAATATTATAATTTTTGTGAAAAGATATTATAATTTTTATGAATAGATATCATAATTTTTGAAAAGAAGTATTTTTGTTATTTAAAATTTCAAACACTATGGGGTTGGAAAGTGGTGGCTACATATTTCAATGGGATAATTCAAGGCACTTTATGTCAATTTTATTACACTGCATGCGGTGTAGAAAGAAATACTTTTTGTTGTTATCATTGGATCATTAGGCATCTAGCCTGGAGAGCAAAGGCGGGAGAAAATTTTAATGCATTTTTGACAAGCCTAATAGCAACAGCAATGATTTAGTCCAATTGCCTTGCCTACCTCGTCAAGGGTGGGGAACAAATCCAAAGAACTTGGGATGGTTCCTGGATGCACGCATTATTTTCTTTCTTATATTATATTTTACTTTTTAATAACTAGAACAGAAAAATATCAGTGAACCGGAATGAGAGCCCAATCTTTGACACCAACGCTCAAAAGCTTACCCTCTTATTTTATTTCTTGTATTAAACAATTCTAATGAATACGACTGCTACCATTCAATTACTCCCGGAGGAAAAAAAAGGGAAATATCTAATCATGCATGTTATACAATTGTTTTCAATTTATAATTGTGTTTATGAAAGTTTTCTTCCAACCAAACACGTCCTTAAATTATCTTGTCCTTCTGTATATAGTGTCAAGTACATGACGAGCAAAATCCAGTGTTCAACTAGGGAATAGTTGCAAAGATAAATCAACACATAAGAAAACATATCAATATATGGACAAATGTAATTAGTGACGTAGAAAAAAGATAATAGATTAAGATGAATTTGATGAGTTGGGAGACCAGATATGTAAAGGAAGAGAGAGCGGGGGGTGGGGGTCATCGGATTTTTGAATTTGAAAATGAAAAATTTTTTGTGCACTATGCGTGGTGCAGCAAAATTGATGTGGGGCATACCACTTAGTTATATTAGATCACATAGTGCAATTAATAATAAAATAAATATTTAATATCACTTAATCTTTTTTACGTCAGATTTTTATTGATGAAAATATTCTTTTTTTCTATAAAATAAAAAAAATAGTATTATAACTTTCTGATGCCATATAAGGCAACAAAAAGTCATATAACATGTAGTCATAATAACCAATAGAAAGTCATATAAAGATATGAAAAATTATATATATTATTCAGGATGCCATATATATTGATAGAAAGTTATATAAGATATCAAAAAATGATATATTTTATACATGATATCATGTATATTCACAGGAAGTCATATATATTATTCAGAAAGTCATATATATTATTTAGGATGTCATATATATTCACAAAAAGTCACATCGTGAAGCCATATATATTATTCAGAATATCATATAAAGATACAAAAAATCATATATAATGCTTAGAATGTCATATATATCCATATAATATCATATATATTATTTAAAAAATTATATAAGACATCAAAAAATCATATATATTATTTAGAATATCATATAAAGACATAGAAAGTCATATATATTATTTAGAATGTCATATATATTCACAAGAAGTTATATATATTATTTAAGATGTCATATATATTGATAGAAAGTCATATAAGATATTAGAAAATCATATATATTATTTAGAAAGTATATATATTCATAGAAAATCATATATATTATTGAGGATATCATATATGTTGGTGCAGAATTTGGTTGACACCGGATCGAGCTGGAGCCGAGGAAGACGAGATCGTCATCGATGATCTGCAAAATAAAGTTTCATCTGGAGTCGGTGGTGGTGGCTCCGATAGGATCCTCCGACGATCAAGTCAGCTCTTCTGGCTAACAGAAATAGAGTGCTCGGATATAAATTCAGCAGAGTTTTAGAAAGAAGAAGAGAGCTTAGAAAAAATATATCTGAAGGATCCCTTTTTATAGATGGAGCTTGATTGATTGTGATGGCCATACCGTCCGGTAGTGGACCACTCGAGGCTGCGTGGGATTCGATACGGAGAGAAAGGTATCGTCAGACTGATAGTGACAGCCATAACCATCCGGTAATGGACCACTCAGGGCTGCATGGGATTTGCTACGGAGAGAGGGGTGTCGTCAGACTGATAGCGATCGTTCGTTGAGATTTAATAGTTGTAGTTCGGAGAAAGCAGGCGTTGGTTGGTGAAGAACTTCGACATATATCAATTTTAGAGGAGTTCGGACTCCTGAAGAGAATATGTCTGGAGGAGATCATCTGGGAGGAATGCTAGCTAAAATTTGAAAGCAATACGCTGGAGGAATTCGACTAAAGAAGAAGTTCAGAAGAAGTTCGGCTCCTGAAGGAGTTCGATCGAAGAAGAAGTCCAGAAGAAGTTTGGCTCTTGGAGGAATCCGACTGAAGAAAAAATTTGAAAGAAGTTTGGCTCCTGAAGGAACTTGACTGAAGAAAAAATTTGAAAGAAGTTCGGCTCCTGGAGGAATCGGACTAAAGGAGGAATTCGAAAGAAGTTCAGCTTCTGTAGAAATTCGATTGAAGAAGTAGTTCGAAAGAAGTTCGGCTCCTGATGAAACTTGACTGAAGGAGAAGTTCGAAAGGAGTTCGACTTCTGATGGAGTTCGATCGAAGGAGAAGTTTGGAAGGAGTTTAGCTTCTGAAGGGATCTGACCGAAGGAGGAGTTTGAAAGGAGTCTGGCTCTTTTAGAAATCCGATTGAAGGAGGGATCTAAAAAAAATTTGACTTTTGGAGGAATTCGATTGAAGGAGTTTGGAAGGAGTATGGCTCATATAGAAATTTGACTGAGAGAGAAGTCTGGAAGAAGTTCGACCATTGGAGGAGTTCGACTGGGGCTTGGTCACTGAAGAGTTTGGCCGCCTGAAAGAGTTTGGCTAAGGTTTGACCGCTGAAAGAGTTTGGCTGGCTGAAGGAGTTCGACTAAGGTTTGACCGCTGAAGGAGTTCGGTTGGGATCCGACCACTGGAGGAGAATTTTCGATCGAAGCTCTTTCGTGATTATCAGTTGTATTAGGCTAAGCATCAGACTGGACTTCGATGGAAGCAAAATTTATTTTCAATAATAGTCCTCCCCACTTTTGAGTTCAAAATTCGAAGAAAGAAAGTATAAAAAGACGACTGTCGAAGTCCTCTTTCGGACTCTGCACCAGTTCGGATTGAAGCTCGAGGAAGATTCTATCTCCAGTCGAGGTTGAAGTTAAAGCTCGGAGGAGATCTTATCTCCTGTTGAAGGATTGATGTTGAAGTTAAATTTTGGGGAAGACCTTATCTTCAGTCGAGGTTAAAGAAGATCTTATCTCCTATTGACGTAGAAGCTCGAGGAAGATTTTATCTCTAGCCGAGGTTGAAGGAGATCTTATCTTCTATTGATGTAGAAGCTTAAGAAAGATTTTATCTCTAGCCGAGGTTAAAGGAGATCTTATCTCCTGTTGACGTAGAAGCTCGGAAGAGATCTTATCTCCAGTCGAGGTTGAAGAAGATCTTATCTACTATTGATGCAGACGTTGAAGTTCGAGGAAGATCTTATCTCCAACCAAGGTTGAAGGAGATCTTATCTTTTATTGATGTAGAAGCTCGGGGGAGATCTTATCTCCAGTCGAGGTTGAATATTTTCTGTTAACGTTAAAGCTCGAAGGAGATCTATCTCCAGTCGAGGTTGAATATTTTCTGTTAACGTTAAAGCTCGAAGGAGATCTATCTCCCAGCCGAGATTAAAGAAGATCTTATCTCCTATTGACGTAGAAGCTCGAAAGAGATCTTATCTTCAGCCGAGATTGAAGAAGATTTTATCTTCTATTGACGTAGACATTGAAGCTCGGGAGAGATCTTATTTTTCAGTCGAGGTTGAAGGAGATCTTATCTTCTATTGACGTAGAAGCTCAGGAGAGATCTTATCTCCAACCGAGATTGAAGAAGATCTTATCTTCTATTGACATAGACGTTGAAGCTCGGGGGAGATTTTATTTTCAGCCGAGGTTGAAGAAGATCTTATCTTCTATTGACGTAGAAGCTCGGAGGAGATTTTATCTCTAGTTGAGGTTGAAGAAGATCTTATCTCCTATTGATGTTGAAGCTCGAAGAAGATCTTATCTCTAGCTAAGGTTGAAGGAGATCTTATCTCCTATTGACATAAGAAGCTTGGAAAAGATCTTATCTCCAGCCGAGGTTGAAGAAGATCTTATCTTCTGTTGGCGTAGATGCTGAAGCTCGAGGGAGATCTTATCTCCAGCCGAGGTTGAAGAAGATCTTATCTTTTATTGACGTAGAAGCTCGGAGGAGATCTTATCTTCAGCCAAAGTTGAAGGAGATCTTATCTCTTGTTAATGTAGATGTTGAAACTCGAGGAAGATCTTATCTCCAGCCAAGATTGAAGAAGATCTTATCTTCGTTGATGTAGAAGCTCGAAGGAGATCTTATCTCCAATTGAGGTTGAACGAGATCTTATCTCCTGTTGACGTAGATGTTGAAGCTCGGGGGAGATCTTATCTTTAGCCAAAATTGAAGGAGATCTTATCTTCTATTGACGTAGAAGCTCGAAAGAGATCTTATCTTCAGTCGAGGTTGAAGGAGATCTTATCTCATGTTGGCATAGAAGCTCGAAAGAGATCTTATCTTCAGCCAAGGTTGAAGAAGATCTTATCTCCTATTGACGTCGGAAGAGATCTTATCTCCAGCCGAGGTTGAAGGAGATCTTATCTCCTATTGAAGTAGAAGCTCGGAGGAGATTTTATCTCTAGTCGAGGTTGAAGGAGATCTTATCTCCTATTGATGTAGATGTAGAATCTCAGGAGAGATCTTATCTCTAATCGAGATTGAAGAAGATCTTATCTTCTTCAGACATAGAAGCTCGGAGGAGATCTTATCTTCAATCGAGGTTGAGGAAGATCTTATCTCCTATTGACGTAGACATTGAAGCTCGGAGGAGATCTTATCTCCAGCCGAGGTTGAAGGAGATCTTATCTCCTATTGATGTAGAAGCTCGGAGGAGGTCTTATCTCCAACCGAGGTTGAAGGACTTTGACTTGCTCATGTTAGGACAAGGTTCTCCTTCTGTTTCTAACATGGTCACTATTGATTGCTTCTTTCCTATCATCATATAGTTTTTGCATCAAAAAATAATAATATTAAAATGGAGGAGTTTTATTGAAAAAAAATTATTGGTAGTACATCCTCAGATTTTCTAAATTTCAAGGTCGTGGGTGTGTTCTTCTTTCAAGCTCCTTCAAGCGATAAGTTTCGGTCGGATGACTTTTTCTATTTCATATGGGCCTTCCTAATTCGAGGGAAGCTTCTCCTGACTTTGAGACTGAGAGATGGTGGCTCGTCGAAGTACTAAGCCCCCCCAGAGATAGTATTGATGATGCCGAGAGATGGCCGATCTTCTTATTATTCCTTCTTCATTGATGGTTCTAGTTGCGGCAGCACTCTTGCTTCAGACTGACATCTGAGGAATCAATCAGTCGGCCTCTCCTGATGAGCTCCTCGATTTTATCTTAGAGCTGAATGCATTCTTCAGTGTCATGGCCGTGGTCACGATGGTAGAGACAGTACTTACTTTGATTGCACTTGTTTGAACGAAATCATAATTCTTCTGGTCTTGGTAGCTAATTCTTGATTTTCATCAGAACTTGAGCTTTAGGAGCATTAAGGAGGGCGTAGTTGTGGAACCTTCCAAAAGGAGAACTTCTTCGCACCCTTCTATCGGAACTTCTTTGATGACAAGCTCGAGGGAGAGTTCGACCTCGCTTGTGCTCGGAGGAGGGTCCGTGAGCATGACCGAACTTCATTCGACCCTCCATCAGTGGCGGATCTATGCCGCTCTTCTGTAGCTTCCTCATCCTTCAACTTGAAGGCTTCTTCCGCTCGGACATATTCCTCAGTCCGAGCTAGTAGATCGACAAAGTCTTTAGGATACTTCTTCTCCAGGAAGAACAGCAAATCATTCTTCTGAAGGCCGTCCTTGAGTACGGCCATCGCAACTGACTGGTCTAAGTTTTGGACCTCCAATACAGCAACATTAAACTGGGTGATATAAGTTCGGATGGGTTCCTCCATCTTTTGCTTGATGTTCATCAGAAAATTTAAACCTCGATAGGGATGCCAATTGCTAACGAAGTGAGCCATAAATTGATGGCTCATCTAATAAAAAAAAAGATGGTATCCGACTTAAGTGCTGAGTATCAGTTTCTGACGGCTTTCTTGAGGATGGATGAAAATGTCTGGCACAAAATAACATCTAGTGCACCATAGAGCAGCATCATTATCCGAAAGACTTTCAGATGGTCGATCGGATCGATGGTCTCGTTGTAATTCTCAAACTACGGGAGCTTAAAGTTTGACGGAATCGATTTCTGCATAATCCTCTAAGAAAAAGGAGGATTAGTGCGAATATCATTACCATGTGAGGAGGAAGTATAACGGAGCTCTTTGATTCATCGGCTCATTTCTAGGAGCCTTTGATCTAGGAAATCTTTATGATCATTGATCTTCAGGATTTTTTGGTGGAACAAGTGTGAAGCTTCCCCCTGGGTCGAGTCATGGTCCGAGCAAGATCCCTCCATCCTCTTCTTCTTCTTTCCGAAGATCAGAGGTCGGGTAGCCCAAGTTGACCATCCCCGGATCAGACCATGGGGCTCTGGAGAAGCCTGCTCCGATCGAATCGGTGCTGGGGCCTATCGATGTATGGCCTGTACCACCTCCATAAAATCACGAACCTATTGGATCAGTAGGTTGAACTGCTCCGCATCTACCATGGCTGTAGGTGGAGCCTGAGTTGCTGAGGTTGAAGCAGAAGTGGATAGGTTTGGATGGGATCTAGCTGCAGAGACTGTTGATCATTGGGTTGAAGCTTTCTTGAGAGATATTTTTTTTTGAAAAAGAACTTTAGAGAAAAAGAAGAGAGATCGCTGCTGAGCACTCCTTTAAGAATAAGGATACCTCAAAAATAGAGGTCCTTCCTTTAGCGCCAATCCTATTGGTGCAGAATCTAGTTGATGTCGGATTAAGCTGGAGCTGAGAAAGATGAGGTCACCGTCGGTGATCTACAAAATAAAGTTTCATCTAGAATCAGTGGTGGTGGCTCCGACAGGATCCTCCGACGATCAAGTTACCTCTTCTGACCAACAAAAATAGAGTGCTTGGGTATAAATTTAGCAAAATTTTAGAAAGAAAAAGAGAGCTTAGAAAAAACGTATCTAAAGGATCCCTTTTTATAGACGAAGCTTGATTGATAGTGATGGCTATACCATCCAGTAGTGGGCCATTCGGGATCGTGTGGGGTTCAGTACGAAGAGAAAAGTATTGTCAGACTGATAGTGACAGCCATAACCATCCAATAGTAGGTCGCTCGAGGTCACATGAGATTTGCTACGGAAAGAGGGACATCGTCAGACTGATAGCGACCGTTCGTCGAGATTTAATAGCTATAGTTTGGAGGAAGCAAACGTTGATTGGTGAAGAACTTCAACATATATTAATTTTAAAGGAGTTCGGACTCCTGAAGAAAATACGTCTGAAGAAAATCATTCAGAAGGAATCCTAGCTGAAATCTGAAAGCAACCCGTTGGAGAAATCTGACTGAAGGAGAAGTTTGAAAGAAGTTCGACTCCTAAAGAAGTTCGATCGAAGAAGTCCGAAAGAAGTTCGGCTCCTGAAGGAATCCGATAGAAGAAGAAATTTGAAAGAAGTTTGGCTCCTGAAGAAACTTGATTGAAGGAGAAATCCAAAAGAAATTTGACTCTTGGAGGAATTCGACTAAAGAAGGAGTTCGGAAGGAGTTTAGCTTTTATAGAAATTCGAGTGAAGGAGGAGTCCGAAAGAAGTTTAGCTCCTGATGAAACTTGACTGAAGGAGAAATCCGAAAGAAGTTCAGCTCCTGACGGAGTTCGACCGAAGGAGAAGTCCGAAAGGAGTTCAGCTCTTGGAGAAATTCAGTCGAGGAGGAGTCCGAAAGGAGTCTGGCTCATTTAAAAATCCGACTGAAGGAGGAATTTGAAAAAAGTTTGGCTCCTGAAGGAATCTGACTGAAGGAGGAGTTCGAAAGAAGTTCGGCTCCTATAGAAATACGACTGAGAAAGAAGTTCGGAAGAAGTTCGGTCGTTGGAGGAGTTCGACTAGGGCTCGACTGCTGAGGAGTTCGGCTGGCTGAAGAAGTTTGGCTAAGGTTTGACCGTTGAAAGAGTTCGGCTGGTTGAAGAAGTTTGGTTGGGATCCGATCGCTGGAGGAGCATTTTTGATCGAAGCTCTTCCGTGATTATCAGTTGTATTAGGCTAAGCATCAGACTGGACTTTGGTGGGAGTGAAATTTATCTCTAATAATATATATTAACAGAAAGTCATATAAGGCATCAGTAAGCCATATATATTATTCAGGATGTCATATATATTCACAAGAAGTCATAATATACTCACAAAAAGTCATAATAATCATAGAATATCATATAAAAATATAAAAAATTATATATTATTCAGAATATTATATATACTCATAGAAAATCATATAAGATATCAGAAAGTAATAATATTATTTTTATTTAATTTATAGATGAAAAGGATATTTTTATTAGTAAAAATTTGAGAAAAAAGATTGAGTACTATTAAATATCTATTCCATTATTACTTGCAATACATGATTTAATGTAATTGGATGGTGTACTCTACGTCAATTATGCTACACCATATGTGGTGAATAAAGAATTACTCTTTAAAAATTTTGATCTTTTAGAGAGTTTGGTCCTGCCTACCATGTAGGATCTCATTAGAGAATGTTTTAAGGAGTTTTCATTATACATTTGCATTAGCATGAATAATTAGACAATATCAACGAAAACTCTAAAGAGAAAGGCATTCATAAAAAAGAAAAGAGGATGATTTGAGGGATATATTGCAAATAGTAATTGATAGACAATAAACATGCAACAAGCCATATTTGCAAATCTTGTTTAGATAGAAGATTTTGGGATCACCACACCTATTAAAAGGCTTTCCATAAGATTTAGGATATTAAGGTTTGGGAATTGGGGCTTAATTTGGTATTTGGGGCTTTTGGAGGTGGGGCTTGGGTCTTGGGGTTTTGGGTCTTGGGATTTTAGGCTTTAAGGGTTTAGGTTTTAGGGGTTTGTGATTTTAGGTTAGGGGTTTGGGATTTGGGGTTTTGGGGATGGGATTTTAGGGTTCGAGTTTGAGGTTAGGATTCTAGGATTTATAGGGCTAGAGTTAGGGCTTAGAGTATAGGGTGTAGGGCATAAGGCCTAAGGCTTAGAGTCTAGGGCCTAGCTTCTAAGTTTTAGGGTCCAATGTTTAAGGTCTAGAGGTATAGCACTCTAAGATTTTAGCTTTATAGAAACATTAAAAGTTATTACTAAAAGGTTTGAATATCATTACTAAAACTATTAGCAGCAAACAAAATAGCTAAGCAAGATAATTGTCACTAATAGTATTAATGGCCACCTATACCTAATTGGTACGAAAGGTCAAGCTATATGTGGCAATTGAATTTCATTATCAATACTTAATTAATTAGTGATGATAACATACAGAGTGCAAGGTTTAGGATTTAGGGCTTAGGGCTTAAGATTTGAGATTTGGGGATCGGGGATTGGCATTTAGGAGTTAGGGTTTAGAAATTAGGATTTAAAGCTTTAGCATATAGGGTTTAGGATTTATGACATAGGATCTAGGGTCTAGTGCCTAGTGCCTAGGGTTTGGGGTTTATGATTTAGGATTTAGAATTTAGAAATTAGGATATTAGGATTTAAGATTTTGGGGTTTATGGTTTAGAATTTAGGATTTAAGGGTTTAGATAGTTTAGGAATTAGGATTTAGGTTTTTAAGGCTTAGAGCTTAGGATTTAGGGTTTAGGGTTAAGGGTTTGGGATTTTTAGGATTTAGGATTCAGGGCATAGGGTTTAGGATTTTGGATTTAGGTTTTAGGGTTTATGGTTGAGGGTTTCATGATTTAGGTTTTCAAGGTTTAGGGTTTAGGGACTAGGATTTTAGGATTTAGGATTTCAAGTTTACAATTTAGGGATTAGGGTTCAAGTTTCTAGATTTAAGGATTCAAGATTCAAGATTTTGGGTATAGATTTTAGGATTTAGGGTTCAAGGTTTAGGGTTTTAAATTATAGGGTTTAGGGTTCAGGGTTCAAGGTTTAGGATTCAGGATTCAAGATTTTAGGATATATGGTTCAGGGTTTACGGTTTTGAGTTTGGCATTTATGGTTTAGGATTTATGGTTTAGTATTTATAGTTTAGGGTTCTAGGTTTAGAATTTAGGATTCAGGATTTTAGGATATATATAGGGTTCAGGATTTAGAATTTAGCATTTAGGGTTTAGGATTTAGTAGGATTTATGATTTACTATTTAGGATTTATGGTTTTAGGATTTAAGGTTTAGCATTTAGGGTTTAGTGTTTAGTATTTTAGGGTTCAGGGTTTTAGGGTTTAGGATTTTAGGGTTTAGGATTTTTGATTAGTATTTTAGGATCTAGGATTTCGAGTTTAGAACGATTTAGGTTTTAGGATTCTAGAGTTTAAGGTATTAAGATTTAGGATTTAGGATTAAGGTTTTAGGGGTTTAGGGTTTAGGGTTTAGGATTTTTAGGATTTAGGATTTCGGGATTTAGGATTTGGGGTTTAAGATTTCAAGGTTTAGGATTGTTGGCATAGATATGGTTCTCCATGCCTTAGGAGGTCATGAGAGGAGCCATGGGCTTGGCTTCAGGATTCTAAGATTGGTTTGGATCTTAGGGCTAGGACCGGTTTGATCCTAGGGTAGAGGTTCAACCCTCCATGGTCATAAGGCCCTAATTTATGGGTCTCATGGGGGCTAATCTATGTTTGGACCCGATTTGGATTCATGGAGTTGAGTGCGTGATCAAAAGATGGGTGTACATGGATCTGGGTGAGTACATTCGGATTGAATTAGCCTACAAAGATTTTGGTTAAGTTGAGTACATTGTATAGGACTATATATACATTGTATGTAATCCTAATTAGTGTGGAATGAATGAAACTCTCTCCCTAACCTCTCCCTCTCTCTGGTTTTGCACACTGCCCAAGGAGTAGCAAGGAAGAAGGCTTCTCATGCACCCTCTTGGAATGGGGGGCACACTGTTGAGAATAATGTCTCAAAGTCAATCATCAGTCTATTGATGATTGTGTTAATTCTTATATTTATATATAAATTATAAATAAATAAAAATTATTTTGATATTTTTCATCATAAATTCTTTCTTCTAGTGAACTTCTGTATTGTGGTAAAGTTCTTAGAACTATTTAGGATCGACAAAAAAGAATTTATCATTTAGTTCTTAAATTTGTTCGCGATCAAATGATACGTTATTACCAAGAATGATAATATTATAATATTATATTTACAGTATTATATTACATCATATGATAATAATATTATATAATATAATAATATTTAAACTATAATAATATTTATAATATAAATATATAATATAATCTATTATATTATAATACATTATTAGACTAGATTATAATTCATTATATCATATTACATTATATATTACATAATAATTATAATTATATTATATTATATGATAATAATATTATATAATATTTTAATAAATAATAATATATAATATTATATGGTATTATTTTCCACTATACAATACTATGCAATGTCTTTTAGTGTCGTTTTATTATACCAAAAGTCCTTTCTTATTTTAGTTACTAAATATATATTAAAGTTTCAAAGCACTTTATAAATGTGGTTACCAAACAGCAAACAGCTTTTTGTAAAAATTCTATGTCCCAATGCTCTACTTCTCAAAAGTTTTATTTTCGAAAGCTGTACTTCCAACAACAATCCCAAACAAGACCTTAGTAATGTCTAAAAGGTCTTTAATGTCAAGTTGCTATAGCATTATTGTAGCAAGTATTGTTCATAATACTTTTCATGATAGTGTACTAAGAACTATTCATGGTACCATAGGAGCAACTTGCTAGGGGCTTTTGTGTCTTATAATTTTTTTCTTATTTAATTGATGGCTAGGATTTGTTTTGAGTTCAAGGGTCAAGATTTAGCATTGTGAGGGTTTAAGCCCATCAAAAGGCTGCAATCCTCTCTTTTAGGAGATGGTTTACAAGATGACTTGATGGAAAGAAAATAAAGAAGCCAAGGTTCAGCTATCTTCCCTCTCCTCCTCTTATTTTTCTCTTTACTCCTTCCCTTTGGCTCTTCTATTTAAGACTATCGCTCTTCTATTTTTCCTATCATCCAATATTATTGCTATTCATTTTATATGGTTGATAATTTATCTTAGATTTGATTATACTTGGATTTATAATCAGTTTATTTTGCTCTTTCCCTTAAGACCACTAGAATTCTTGCCATCCATTATAAACCATTGAAAAGAAAACACTTCAAAAAAAAAAAAACCTTATTCTTGTTCATGAAACCCTTAATCCTTTCACCCAACCCCTAATCCATGCTTCTTGGTCCACCATCACATGAAAACAACCCTAGCCCCATATTGTCCCTAGTTTATATTTTTATTAATTCACTTTTCAGTTGATAGACACCTCTTGTTTGGTATGGTAGATAATGCCATTTTGGGCACATTTAATTTTGTGTATGCCCCTAGTTCACATATCATGCATGCATAAAGCATTTTTTTCACGCTTGGCATGTCAGAATCTTGACAAGATATAAGGCTATCTTAAATATCAAGAAAACCTTGTCAACATAGCTTTGCAATACTTATTTATCTCTGATTTATTTGTTTTCAACCCAATGCCTGATACTTTGTGCAGCCCCTTTTCCATTATTTGTAACCATTATAAGCAAATACTACTTTCACAGATTTTTGGACCAGAACTGAGACAATTCAGTTGAGATCCTTCACTATAGCAGGTTTCAAAACCAAGATTTGAAACTTGGGTCTTAATCAGGGTAGGACATCATGTGAACATTTTGAATAACAGATAAGATCACATTTTTTAACACAGTATTACCTGACCAAACGAAGCAGCAGCCACAGGCTCATCAGAAATATAGCTAAAGATGCTATCTACAGGGCATCC